>JBBMJY010000010.1:17370226-17382404 GCA_037833715.1 Toxotes lorentzi
GTGTGTGTGTGTGTGTGTGTGTGTGTGTGTGTGTGTGTGTGTGTGTGTGTGTGTGTGTGTGTGTGTGTGGTTTGATGAGGGTCTACAGTATCTGCCCCTGGTCTGTTCAAAGAGCCCAGTCGGACCCTGTGGCTGAACCGTCCGCCGTTGTTTTTTTTTTTTTATTATTATTTTCCTTTGTTTGTTTTTAACACGTTTTGTAGGACGCTGGGCCATGTTTAGCGACGCGTAGACTGAGGCCCCCGATCGGCCTATCCCCTCGTCTCTGGCCTGTAAACCCTCCCACCCCAAGTGCCCCTCCTCCTCCTCCTCCTCCTCCTCTGCTCAGAGCAGTGTCCCATCCTCAGACACACCTCCCAGAGCCCATGGTGAAATGCATGTGTTAATTACAGTTTCTTTTCCATAATAATAAAAAAAAAAACAGTTTGAAAAGAGCAGCACCTTTACTTGATTGAATAAAAGGATGTTCTTGACTGTATCCTGCCTATGTCAGCTGTGGTTATTACTGCATCATTTCAGTGATGGACGAGCAGCCGTCTGTCTCTCATCAGAATCTCAATCAGAAAAACTTTATTAATCCCCGTAGAGAAATTCTTTTGTTACGGACAAAAACAAAAGAATTTGACATTACAGGTAAAAGTCCAGCATTTAAATCCTGCTAAATTAAACATACCTAAAGTATCACGAGTAAAGCTATTCACTGCAGAAAAAAATGGCCCCTGTGACTGATACATTACTGTATATGTACATTATTAGACTGTTTATACTGAAGGTTTAAACAGGTAGGTTAAGTCCAGTGATTCCCACCTGGGGGTCAGGCCCCTCCAAAGGGTCACAAGGTAAATCTGAGGGGTCATGAGATGATTAATGGGGTAGAAAAGAAAAGCACACTTCCTCTACATGAACACTGTGTTGAGTTTCATAGGTTTATACAATTTATTGTGTCAAAGTAACTAGAGCGCTCAAACAGAGTAAATGTTATATTTCCCTCTGAAATATGGTGTAGAATTATTCAGCAGCTTTAAATGTAGATACTCTGGTAATGTAAAAAAAATAGCTCAGTCTGTACTTAAGTAAGTACAGACTGAGCTTAGTTAAGTACTTAAAGAAATGTACTTATGTACCTCAGGCATTCAGGTCAGGAAACAAGCTCTGATAAACTCCCTGTTAAGCTACTGAGCATTTAAAGAGCCAACTGGTGAACACGGCTTTGAACTAGTAACTAGAAACTCACTGGGAAATAAAACAGCTCTGTATCTTAACCTTAATACAAATGTTAATCCTAAAAATGTTTGCATCTTGATTTACCTCAATAATTAAAGTCAGCTCTTTTCAGTTTTACAGCCCCCTGGATTCTAATTACAAGATTAGGTTTAATGATGTGAGTCTGTTGCATTATAAACTTCAAATTTAACATTTCGTAAAGATTTTCACTTTTTAGTTTGTAAAATTGTTTTTATAAATCATTCAGTTTCATCTGCAGCGTCTCCTCCGATACTCCAAACCTGCAGGTCAGGTAAGCTGGAAGCTCTTGCAGATGTACGTGTGTTATTAACTGTGACGGTCAGAGGCGTTGTCACACTGCTTACCCATTGCAAACTGGAATAGTAAAACTGGATTAAACCACTAGAGGGCCCCTTACTGACCAGGTGAGTATTTGAAGAGCTGTTTGGTTTGAACGGACTGAGCGAGATGTGTGATGATGATGCTGCTAATGAGGCACAAAGAGTCAAAGGCCTGAAAGACTGCTGATATTTAATGTAGCACAGCATAGTCTAAGATCATGTTGATGCTGTAGGACAGTTTCCAGTAAAAACTGCCTTCACACATACAGAATCAGACTGGAGACAGTTGGGGTTTTTTTTTTTTTCTTTTACAGTTACTGTCTGTTCATGGACCCACATTAAGCTGAGAACCTTTACAGTCAAAACAAGCCACACATCCCCGACTCACACATCACATCCAAGCCAGCAATTTCCATAATAAGCTTTATAATACTGTAATCTGTAGATGACAATCACCCCATTCGTAGTCTGTGTTCAAGCTGAAGATAGAAAACAGAGGTCTGACAGACAGGAGTTGGTTTAGACGCTGTTGTGTCATCTGTGTTCGTTCTGCATCCCTGTGGTAGTTTCACGCATGTTTGTGATCATTTTACATCTTTATACTTTTTTTTTTTTAATTTTGTCATTTTGCATCTCTGTAGTCATTTTGCGTTTCTCTGTGCTCATGATTGATTTTACAAGAGCAAGCCACTTCATTCAGGAGTTCTGGTGCTGGAACCACTGTCAACTATCATTCTCTGGTCCCAGACACTGCTTAGAATATTTCTAAGTTTTTTAATTGAGGTTCAGCCTCAGAGGCAGCATTGGATTGGTACTCAATGCACATGGAGTGCCAGAAAATGTAGACAGTCACAGTGAAGTTAATTTGGTGTCATTGTCTTTTATTCAGAATTGAATCTAAACTTTATTAGAACTCAAGATTCAATCAAATCAGATGGTTTAAACTTCCAACTACAATTTGCCTCAGGTTGGAAAGATCAAGGTACAGTAAATGAATTCTAAAAGCTGTGGATAGATTTGGTTCCCAGTTCTTTCCCTTATGATTTTTCGATGCCTGAAAGCAACGTGACACGGCAAGAAATAAGCTTTTCTGGACACCTCAGACACGGTAGAGAAACTTATGATGGTAGTAATCTCTTAGGATTTTAGGA
This sequence comes from Toxotes lorentzi, assembly GCA_037833715.1. NCBI lineage: Eukaryota > Metazoa > Chordata > Actinopteri > Toxotidae > Toxotes > Toxotes lorentzi. Next base: position 17,372,943 of record JBBMJY010000010.1, read on the forward strand.
AAGGAGAGAGAGAATATGTTGTTGCATGGTCCTGATGACTCCATCACGTGACACTACTACACCCACATGCAGATGGTTTACTCCTCACAGAGCAGTACACAAAGATTTACCTGCCAAAAAAATGCATACAACAGCTAAGAAGTTAAATGTGTGGGCATTTAATCATTTTGGTTATGTAGTAAAGAAATGTGTCTCCTCACATAATGTGGGCCAACTCCTTGCACACTAAAACAGCCTTATAGTTAAAGAGTGTGGGCTGTTGTGTATAAAATATCCTTCTTTTGGTAAAGTGGGGGAAAAAATATCTTTTCTGTATAATGCTGAGAACTCACAGTATACCTGCCATCATTTAATTTTAAAGTGTTTTAGCTGCAGTCTTTGCTTCTAATAGTGATAAGAATGCAACGTTAGTGACCGGTCGCAGCTCAAGTTTCTCCTTCTATGGTTTTTAAATCATAATAGTAGAAGATCTTAAAAAATACACGATCAGAATCTTGAAAATCGGATGTTTAAGTTGCACAGTAGATTATACTGGGTAGTGTTAATTAGCACCAGAAGCAATCAGCATAGACAAAACAGTTCCACATGGTAACCTAAACTGGCAGGCACAGCATTTGCAGGAGTTTTGATTGGCTGTGATACATGCAGCCACCACGGCAGAACAGATGAGGGGGGGTGGTACAAAGTGAATGGAATAACCAGATACTTATATGTCAGTTTAGTTCCCATGTGCCCCCCTCACCCCCCCCCACACACACACACAGACTGATAGACCCCAGCAACATCTTGTCAGACACATACAGAGGGCAGCACGGTCCAGTGCATCTCTGCCAGTTTCATTCATGGACGTACGTACATGAGGCTTACAGAGGTACACACAAGCAGTTACACACACTGATAATGTTGTTGAAGTGCAGTGAGGAGAATGTGCTTCCATACAATCCAGCTACAGCATTAACAAACTTAGAGAATGCAAATTGATTACTTTTTTTTTTTTTCAGCTTAACTGTATTGCATCCATCTGCACAGGCACACAGACACATACTCACACACGCGCGGACACAAGCACGCACTCTCGTCGCAAACCCTTCTGCCCTGTCACCCCCCCCCCCTTTCTCCCCCCTCCACCCACCCCACCCCACCCCGCCCCGCCCCACCCTGCCCCGCCCCACCCTCTCCCTAATGTTCACAAAGCGCGTCTAAAATCAAATTATAGATCTCCCCTAGACAAGCCCCACACATTCCATTGGAATTCACGTGGATTTTATAATTCTTCCACACGTTTTCACCCCCGACCTCTGATAATCCAAGCCTGACCTTCCTGCACGCAGCCTCCGCTTTGTGTACTTTAAGCGTGTAAACCCCTCCATAACCTAACCCACCCCGTTTACCCTTCCCATCCCACCGCCCCCACACCCACCCAAACCCCCACCCCCCTGCTGGCTCTTCCCTCTCCTCCCCTCCTTGTTGGGTTGAGCTGAGGTTGGTAGCTGTACAGTAAAATTGGGGGTGTAGTCTTTATGCTGAGCCGAAGAGGGGAAGGGTCGGAGGGAGGAGCAGGAAGGCAGTGATCTGTGTTCAGTCATCCTCCAGTCCCTGGTTGAGGAGAAAGTTGGCTGCCAGGTTCTCGTTCTTCTCGCAGGCAAAGTAGGCCTGAATCACCAGAGCCTCAGGGAAACCCAACGCTTTTAACTGTTCGGTTACAGCAGGTGGGGAGTGGCAAAGAGTGGGGAGACAGGAGAGAAGGTTTTGAGGATCTGCAGCTCTTACATTTAACGTACAACAGAGAAAATACATTTTCAAAGTCTAGTCTTCATTCCTCACTCACCCTTTCGATGGCTTCCTTCTCCTGAGGTGTAACCTGGATATAGTTGACAGGCGCGCCCTCCTCCCCTGCTGCGCCCATCTCTCCAACCTCTGGCGCCTCTACCCCCTCCCCCACTGGCTCGTTCAACATCTGGATAAATAGCTCCTGATGCTGACTGATTTGCTGGGGTAGAAACACCAATGAGAAGAAGAGGTTGTGGTTAACACATGAAATGCTTCCATTAAAACAGCAGTTTACTTGATGACCACAAGGGCATCAAACAGAGATGGTTGGAGTCACATATTCACAGAATGTGTACATATACAGTTACAGCCCAATCTTTGGAAGAACATCTGTGTAACTGACTACTGAACCCCCTGCACACCCTGCTTGTGAACACACATTCACTCTATATCTTTACAAAGAGTGCAGCCATTTGTAAAAGGTGGACCTGCTCTGTAAATATAAAAAGTGCTCTGTAAGTTTGAGAAATTTTTTCAACAGTTAAACCACCTTAAGTTTTAACCAACCATCATCCCAAAAGTTGCTGGGAGCTTGGGAGAGCAACTGAATGAGTATTTTCACAGCAGGGGGCACAACAAGGCTGGGGGGAGGATGTCTCACAGGTGTCTTTAAGATCTCTGAGTGTTGAGAGTCAGAGTGTGTTACCTGTAGAAGCTGAGGGTTCTCCCTGCCTAGCTGCTGGAGAAGAGCTGGTAGCAGAGCGGGGTTCTGCTGGATGGCCTGTCTCATGTGCAGAAACTGGGGCTGGGTCCGCAGGAATGCAAGTGGGTTATCTCCTGTGGACAGAAAAAGGTAACAACCATGAGCAAGACGGCAAACTGAATCAATTAAGAGCAAAATGTTTGAGATACATCAATACTTTCATTTATTTAAACAGTGGCAAGTGTACAAATGGCTCCACTTTTCACAGAAAGGCCTTTCGCCTTCTTTCACACTGACCTGACGCTCCACAGCTAGCCTGAACTAAGCAGGATTTATAGTCTGTCTGAATGTCAGATAAGGTGAGACTGTCTGAAAATGTGCTGTTATCTCAGTTTTTTAAACAGTATCGTTCCCCCGTGGCAGCTTCTCAAACGTATCTTTCAACAACCCTGAAGCCTTCACACTCACATAACTCTTTCCTCCTCTACTTTGTTTCCCCGTGTGTCTTAGCCCCTCCTCACACAGTGGAGAGACGGGGTTGACAACTCGTTACGTTAAGTGCAATAAAAGGTTTCCAAAAAGTGTTATAAATCCCTCTAAAACCAAAAAATGGACAGACGTCGACCCCAAGCCTCTGACAGTCAGGACAAATATCTGCCTTTTTTTTTTTAAATACTGCAATCTGCCGACAGTGATGAGGAAGCTAGCAGCTCTCCTGCTGTTAGGCAGAGGGGGAATAACAATTACTATTAACCTGTCTAATTTTCTGTACAGAAGAACAAAAAAAAAGAAGAGCAAATTCTGAAATCAGGATCACCAAGTTTTTGGAATGTTTGTTTGAGAAACAAAAACGATTAATGAATTATGAAAACACTTTTCCTTTAGTTCAATTATTCAACTAATCATTGCAGCTCTGGTCCTAATAAACAAATTGTTTTTATGGACTCAGAAAGTCTCCACAAAGTGATGAAACTTCAGCAAAGGTGCAGGTCTGGTGGCACCCAACAGCTCGAGCAACAATATATTCATGTCCATGTCAGAGGAACATTCAGGGCCCAGTGAGTCATGTAATGAGTCACCGCCTGGCAGTGAGGCAATGACTGTTATTTAATGTAGTTATCTGAAAATGTGCCCTGTCCAGGCCCAGCAGCAGTCTGATATTTACATGTCCTGGAACAGTCTCCTTGGTGGTGTAAGTTACCTTCTAGTGCTAACTTTGATCCATGGATACTAGTCAGTACCAGGGGAGCAGTTTTAAAATCCACCACTGTTGACACGCCACCAGCACTGGTGTTTATTTTTCACTCAGCAGACAGAGACACATAAAGATTGACTGCAGGTGTTTTTTTGGACTACACTGGGTTGCATGCCTCACCCTCTCCTAGAGATGGTGCTTCTGTGGGTCCAGATGCGGGGGCCTGCGCTGGTGGATTGCTCTCCTGGACTGGGCTGCTCGGGATCCCCTGGAGAGACAACAGTACAACTCTCAATGACACTTCCCACATGGTGCCAATGAAAACATGTACGGACCAAAACAACAGTAGCTAGCAACTGATCGTTTGGTCATTAGTTAGTTGGTGGTAGAAAGGAGCTGCACTAAAGTGGGCTGTTTTTGACACAGCTTTATTTATAATGTCATTGTGTGTGTGTGTGACGTACAGTGAGAAGGTATTCTACAGCTCTGTGGGGGTTGTTGAAACTGGCCCTTAGCGCAGCCACCACTCTCTCCCTTTCGTAGCCCATAGACATGATCTCCGTCAGCATTGCCTCGTACTCGGCCCCGGTCACTAAAAACACAACACAAACACAGACTCTACATAGTTTGTATATTTGCAAAGTTACACCTTCAGGAATGTATCAACAGGAAGTTGCTGTCTGCACTGTTCCTCCTGTAAGAAGTAACCTAAACCTTTTTAAACATGCAGCAAGTATGAAAAAAGGCCTTTTTAAACATGCAGCACTTAATCAGCAAATGAAAAACAACCTATTTAGTCCTGTTTTACAATGTTCATTGCAATAGCATTTTTGTTTACCCCCATGTTTGTAATTATAGTTCTATGAATTCCAGTTGACCATCAGACATTACATCTAATCATAATCTGTGTTTGAAAACAACTCTGTTTGACTCCAACACAACTACACTTGGAGCAAAGAACAGACTTTTTAGAGTCACTTTCAAGGTTGAAGTGGGTGAGAATTTCATTCTCAAAGAACAGACTTTCATTCCTTTAATAATGCACCATGCACCAAACTTTTCCAGGCCAGACAGCTCCCGACTCTCATGATTCAGGATTTATGTGCCAGTAGAACTACACAGGAGGAATGTGTCTATACATAAATCATAAAATGACAAATACAAAAAAATACAGAAAGCACTGAATTCAAACCTCAAATCATGCATCCAGTGTACAACAATTAACAGTAAGAGCTTAAACAGCAGCATGTCTCCTTCTTTTACATTGCCTGAGTATGTACATTATCTATGAGTGAAACTAATGGGAATCCCCATCACTCATAAGGGATGGCTCACTTTTGTCACAGCCTAAATATAGGAATGGTATGTATTACACTGCAGCCTGTAAAGTCCCTGACTCACAACAGTAACAATTTCTGGCAGAGCAAATATAACCAAGGCTTTACAAAAGAAATGCACAGCTGTGATATTAACATACTAATAACATTGTCTAATGTCTGAAATGGTAAAATGTACAGTAAACAATGGCCCAAACTATGGCACTTAAGACTTTTAGAGGTGCACAGGCTCGAGCTGCTTGTGTATGATGAAAGTCTGGCAGAGCACCGCCCATTACTTACCCAGTGCTGAGGAGGCATCCAAGCCCTGACCACCACTGGAACTACAAAACATGAGAGGAGAAGCGAAGCATCAGACAAGCTACACAGCATTTCTGTGATTATGTGGTGATGAGCAAAGCAGTAAAACAATGTTGACATCATCCATTACAAGCTGTGACTTATAAATGTCTTTTTTCTGTTGTAGCTGAGGTTAGTGCAACTGGCATGTGGCTTTCAAACGGTCCAAGGTGATATATTTAAATAGCTTATTTCATTCAACCATCATTCAAATCCAAAGAAAATCACTAACTATGACTATCACAGTTAATTATCATTACTCCAGCATGAACAATCCACGTTTGAGAGGCTGGAATCAGTAAATATTTGGAATGTCTGCTTGTAAAATAACTAAAATAATTAATAGACTATAAAAAATAGTTGCAGATTAATCAACTAATCAATTCATCAACTCATCATTGCAGCTTCAAACATTAGAAGCTATGTAACAGACCACCTCTACCTGGCTGGTTGTTGTGGTTCTGTGGCTGCAGCACTTGGCTCCTCTTTGGCCTCCGGGGGAATGGGAACAGCTGCTGGGGTTGGGGCTGAGGCTGGGGCTGAGGTTGGGGTTGTGGCTGGAACAGCTGTTGACGTGGAGCCAGAGTCCTGTACAGGGGGCTTGGGTGCTTCTGAGACTGAGGGTGAGGCGGCAGCTGCAGGCTTAGCCTTTAACCAGTTCAAAAGAAGGCGCTGTTAGACTGGCAACTTGATCATGAAACTGCTTAACATTAAAGAGCTCTACAGTACATGGCACCTAATTGTTGTATTATCTCCAAAAATTAAGTTCAAACACAACAGCACTATAAAACCCAATGTCATATGTCATTTGTAAGCATTTCAATAAGATCTCACCTTGGACACCATCACTACAACAAAATTCTTCTCATCAATTTTGTAGTCCTTAATAGGTGTGTCATCTTGCAGGATTTTTCCAGCGTATATCAGCTTCTGTCCAGATACAGGAAAGTTGTCTTTGCCTCGTTCTGCTTCTATCTTCTCTTTCAAAGCCTTCACCTGATAACAACAGACACAAATCATAATCCATAACTTCTGACATGCAAGCACATCCTAATGGTCTCCTAATGCTTCATATGAATGATGATACTTCATTCGCCTCTAAAATCTATCACCTTCAAGCTATGGTCCTCAATGTTCTACCAAGCTCCTATGAAATGAAAAAACTGCCTAGAGTTACCACTGACAGTGTCAATACCAGACAGGGATGCATTTATAGCTGAGTTGCAAAAGTCAGTAGAGTTAAAGCAATGCATGTGCAGTGTTTTCATTCAGATGCAGTGTGTCACACAGCATGACCGTGTTTACTATAAATAAACGTGTAAAATAGTATGTTTGATGTCCAAAATGAGCATTGAAAGTAATACGTCAATAACAGATTGAGCAACACAATCTAACGTTCACCAAACGTTGGCCTTGCTAGCGACATGACAAAGATGTGAAAATGCTAACAAACTTAGCCAGCGTCTTAGTACGCTACCAATAAGGCTAATTGTAATTGTCATCAACGTTAACGTTAGCAATAGCAATCACCCCCGTAGCTTGGGATTCATCTTAGAAGTTACAGCGTTACATATTAGATCACATCAGATATTACCGCAGAGCTGTAGCAGCACGGTAACCACAACACAAACTTAAAAAGACGAGAAAATCGCTTGCAGTAGCGTCGCGATGACTTTGTTAACGGGCTGTTCAGCTAGCTATCTGGCTAACGTTTGCTAGTAAGTGAGGGTTCGCGTTGTTCAGCACCCTCTTTCATGTGGTTTGCTTATTTGTACCACGTGTAGTTAATGGGCACCCTTTTTCCGAAACTACTTTAACTCTTCTTTAATTGGTGATAACAAGTTAGGTTACAGTGTCAACACGTAAAGTTAAAACATAGGTCCCGTAGCTAGCACTGTTAGCTAAAGTTAGCAAGTTAGCTAATAGCCACTCACCGTTTGTTCGGGGTCTATCTCAATTTGAATAGTCTGCTGCTGCAGTGTTTTAAGCGTGATCTGCATGGTAGCGGTGGCTGACGTTGTGTCAGATGTGCTTCAAAGGGAGAAAGAGTTGCTCGCTAAGCAGTTAACGTGTTTTTAAAGTTGGCGTTTCGGGTGAGATAGCAACTAGCCGATAAATGTGTGTATCCATGAGCACTCAGCAAATCGCCATCTTTGGTGACAAGTTGGTGGTGCGGCGAGAGGAGCTCCGTTAGAAGGTACGAGATCTCGTCTTGTGCGACGCGACTATGAAACGTTTCACTTCGCCAATTGTTCATTACATGTTTACAAATGTATTGTTACTAGTCATAACTACTGTATGTCCGCTAATGATTGTAATTAAAGATATCTGCAAGATTCAAGATATCTGGTAATAACAATAATTTAAGGTATTCTCCAAAAAATAGTCAGATATCCTGTTAGCCTGAGATATGACATCATCAGCTATTTTATCATGTTTTACATTGACTTTACAAGTTTTTGACTTTACATAAGCTATCTCCGACTCAAACTTTGACTTGTTTAAATATAGTATAATTAACCGATATCTCCATTAAAATTAGTTCAGTTTGTTGTTTTGCAAATAAATAAGGTCTTGTGAAAAAAAAAGGAAGTCATATTCAATATGGTCACTAAATCTCTGTCACAGGTAAATCACTTTTTATTTTTGTTTAATGATTGTTTTTTTTTCTTTTATTAAGGATTTGCTCATCCTAAGGATAAACAGACAGACACAAAAACAGACACAAACGTACCGAAACAAAATTATGTATGCCATGCTATTCATGTGTCTTAACATCATAAGTTGATCTGTGATCTGTTCTTGTCTGCAGTTCTTGACCCACAGTCTGCAGACTGTTAAAGGCCACGCACACATACAGTGACTCTGGCTGATTGGACCTCTGGGCCGGTGAAGCTTGGAATGACATGATGTGTGGGTGGACTGTAGGTCTGTAAAGATTGTTACACAGTTGTGATTGTTGCAGTCTTTGATTGTTACACAACTGGATTTTACGTGGATACCTGGATTTTTTATTTTTATTTTTTGCTTATTCAGAGACTAAGTAAGTGTTTTGTGGAAGAAGGATAAATTCCACTCTGACTCATTAAACATTTGATTTACTAGCATCACACCTTACAAACCATTCATAAAAGGGGACTTACTGGGAAGTGGTGGTGCTACAGTTTCTGTACTGCTTCTTACAGGCTGGTTACTGAACACTTAATTCCGCTCAACTATATCTAAAAATAAACTGGTCCTTGACAATTTTATTAGGTAGAACCAGTCAGTGTTTTTTGTTTTCTACATGACATTGCAGTGATGATTTTTTTTGTTTGTTTGTTTGTTTGTTTAATACCTTCACAGTCCACATTGTAAAAGTGACAGTAAAGTGTAAATCAGCTGTAAAGTTGATGTTTTACAGGAGGTTATATGCTGGACTATTTCTTGGCCAGGAGCAGTAACTCTATTTGGTCTTGTTGTGGCCTTGAGGCTAGCTGTTTCCCCCTATTTCCAGTCATTGTGCTAAGCTAAGCTAACAAATGTTATGCTAGCCTCTAATAAAATGAACATTTTCATAACAGAATAAGCATTCCTTCTTTTGGCCATGAGAAGTTGCTTGTAACACTGTTCAACAGAGGAGAGAGAGAACAGCTGGGTCACTTAAAACATCTGAAAATGTATGTGTTATCATTATGCTCTATCAGCCTTACTTTGTGGATAAGGTACAGTTCAATAAAAACTAAATAAAATGAGTGAACTGGGATTGTTGGCTCCATTTGAAGCAGTAACAAAAATTGTTCCTGTTAGTTTAAACATTTTTTAACTGCTTCTTGAAACTTAGGGTTCATTGTGTGTGTTACTGAAAATAGTCTACTGTACTTCTGGAGGGAGGCTGTGCAGTTTTCTGATGTGGTCAGCAGAGGGCAGAGTTTGACAACACAGAGACAGGCAGCGCTGTAGATGTCAACACAGAGCAGCACTGAAAGGGAGGAGCAGAAAGCCTGGAACAAATGTTGAAAAATGTTCTAAATAATGAAAACCAGCATGTTGCATGCATTCCTTTTTTTTTGGGGGGGGGGGGGGGGTGCTTTCTTTTTTTAACTGGACCTTCAAAGAGAATTGAGAACACTATCACT
>JBBMJY010000010.1:17392750-17444113 GCA_037833715.1 Toxotes lorentzi
GTGTGTGTGTGTGTGTGTGTGTGTGTGTGTGTGTGTGTGTGTGCGTGCGTGCGTGCGTGTGTGTGTGTGTGTGTGTGCGCGCGTGTGTGTGTGTGTGGCAGAGAGCTGATGGTTTGAGGATTTCAGGGGGAAAGGGACAATGGGGGTGAGGATTTAGCAGCGAGGGTGAGGGGGATTGAGTGCATTAGTGAGTGCATGTGTGTGTCAGTGTGTGTTCTAGGGATTGAGGGGAGCTGACCCATAAAAAGCAGACAGACACACCCTGAGCAAGAGTCAGCCGTCCTATCATCCCTCCTCCCTATTATTCTAAAGATATTTAACAAAATATCTGACGTTGAATAAATACATCAGCGTTGAAAATGTGAATATCTGCACAATAAATAAAAGTTAGGACATAGTCTTCTGGAAATTAGTTTTATAGGCAACTAATCTGCAACAGCAAATGCGTTTTGAAGGAAATCTAATTGCAACCAGATTGTGTTTTCTATTAAAGTAATGAGGGGTAATGAGGAGTAAAATGTTCACAGACCATGTATTCGTCCATCAAAATGACTACAGTGGCTAAACTTTTTTTTTTTTGGTTATGTTTAGGCGCTGGTGTTAAAGTCGTGGGCTTTTAGGGGATTGGCTGCACTTTCCTCTGAAGTGCCCCTGCGTTTCAAGATTTTCCAACATAATTTCTGAAGATGTGAACCTGCAATTTATTAGCTAAAGGTTGTCTGTTGCACTGTGGAAAACAAATTAACCACTCACTTTTACAAAGTAAGCTTAGTAAGAACTTATTTTATCACATGACTCTTCATTAAACCCTGTTTCACATAAATTCTGGGTAATTGGTGTCAAATGTAAGTAAATAAGTAAATACTGACTCAGGGTCCAGTGAATGTCTCCATATGGTCTTACTTTCAGTGTTCTGACCATGAAATACAGTTGAAAGCTCTGGAAAAAGCAGACCTTGGAAGAGTACTCCACTGATTTAGCATTGCATTCCCATACCACTGCTGGAACCCAAAGGATAGTTTAAACAAAAAAGGATCAATTTTGATGCAGCAGAACCATAGATATCATATTTTTTATTCCATGTATTTGTCAAAACTTGGCCCCTACATTACCCACAAGTCAACTCATCTGTCGACAGTTCTGTCAGAGAGCCTGGTGTGTTATGAGCAGCTAATATAGTCTCAAGTAAAGACAAGGAGTGGGTGACAGAAGTCTGCTGAATTCACTTCTTTCTAACTCCATACCCACACATATTTTTTCAGATTGTTGTCTTCAGCCCCAAATAACTTAGAAGGTTTTATGTGACCTGTTCCAAGTGTCTGGTAACACTTACAGAAGCTCCACTGTATGAGGGCCTTTACTTTAAAGTTCCTTGTTGTGCTTCCATTACTGCGAGACAGCAAGCTATTTGTTTGTTTGTTTTCTTTCCGGTCGTACCGGACTGAGTAATGGTGTAGCAACAAAAAAGTCCCTACATTTATTAGCAGCATTATTCAGCAAATGTGTGTTTTCTTGCTTATGAATCAAACTTTCTATTTGAAAGAGGACAGATGTGTCATTTTGTCTTTCAAAGTAAGCTCACTTTGAACCAGTTCATTTTTTGTACACAGTATAGTTTATGTTGCTATATACATTTTCCTCACAGCACACTGTGGATTAGTATTGGGATGTGAGAGGTATGAGATGGTTAAAAGAAATAAAAGGTAGCCTGGGATGGACGGCGGGAAGAGAAGGCATTGACAGGGTGAAAAAAGTGAGAGCCCTGCTGTAGCTCCAGTTTTCTATTATTCATAAGTTACAAGAAGCAGTGGAGGAGAAGGAGGAGAAGAGATTGTGGCTTTCTGTCTTTCCCTTGAAAATAGCCTTCTGTTGGACCATCTGTCTGCTCTGTCTCCACCTCCTACCTTTTAATCTCTTTCACTTGTCTTTTCTTGCAGATTTGAACATTAACGTTTTTGTACACATATCCCAGAGGCAGAACTAATCTAATTAAAACCTAATAGTCAGAGCCAGCTGTAGTTCCTCTGGCCACGGAGAGACTACAAAGCAAAGAGGCAGGACAGCATGCTAAGAATCTGGAAACTAGTCTTGCTGCTAGCTGGAAAAAAAAAATGAACAATTTACCGCTAGTTTGCTGACTTTACATGTTAATACGGTCTTATCACTAATATTGATATTCTAACAAGTGTTTCTATTTTGCCATTTGTTTGTTTGTCTTCGTGTTTCTTTAGTCTGGAGCAATTGTAGGAAGCAGCTATGATCGTCATCATCAGTTGCTACAGACCCAGATCTACAGACATTCAAATCGCTGACTAAATCGAATTAGAGATCTAGAGAACCTACTATCTGTGTGCCTCAGCAAAAATCGAGAGTCATCAGACCAGGCTACGTTTTTCAAGTCTTCACGTAGTCCAGTTTTGATGAGCCTGTGTCCACTGCAGCCCCAGATCTCTGTTCTTGTCTGTGACAGGAGTGAAACCTGACACGGTCTTCTGCTGCCCATCCACCTTAAAATGTTGTTCATTTTGATTTATCGTGATTTTTCTGTCAGCTGCAACCAGTCTGGCCATTCCACTCGAACCTCTCTCATCAACAAGGCGTTTCCCTCACCAGATCTGCCGCTCGCTGCATGGCTTTGCTTTTGGCTCCGCTCTGAGTAAAACTCTAGAGAATGTTGTGTGTGAAAATCCCAGGAGATCAGCAGTTTCAGAAACACTCAAACCAGCGCATCTGGCACCAACAATCATACCACGGTCAAAGTCACTAAGATCACTTTTTTTCTTTGGTCTGATGTTTGATGAGAACATTAACTGAAGCTCCTGGTCTGAATCTGCAGGTTTTTATACATGGCACTGCTGCTACATAATCATCCTGATTGGAAAATAGCTTGAATAAGCAGACATACAGGTGTTCCTAATAAAGTGCTAGGTGAGTGTGGTACTTACAGAGGTGCATACAAAACAAAACAAAAAAGACAACCAAGCTGTCTAAAAATCTTCTACTTTATTCAATAAGATAAATGTTTTTGTAAAACATTCAATAAAAAATGATCTTTAATTTATTGCTCATTGTCATCTTTACACTAGGACTTGATCTGATGCATAATAATTTTTCCAAAGCACTCTCACAAGGATTATGTTGCTAGATATTTAGACAAGGTTTTATGCTGTCATTATAATAGTAATAACATACATACGTACGCATGTTCTGATTATATAAAAACAAACCAAACAAGTAAAGTTACAGTAGCCAGACAGAAAAAAAAAAAAAAACAGACCAGGGACAGGCGGAATCAGGAATCCTCTCACATACTTTGTTTTGGGCCATTGTGAAACAGCATTTGTTGCTTTACCAGTGGTGGTGGTGTAAGAACTAAGAAAGCTTTAAACCTTTAAATCCAAAAGTCATGTTGGAAGAGGGAATAAACTTAAGCCTAACACTGGAAAAGCTACAAACGTGTGACGTGAACTAAAGTTCTTTGTACCGTGGTGGCCATTTTAAAAGTCCCCCTTCATGCATTTATCATGAAACTACAAGGCTATATTTTAAAGCTATCATTTTGTCAGCTAGTTAACATACATTTGACTTTCCAACAACTAAACTATTAAAATCAAATAAAACAACAGAGCCTCTCATTAAACCACGGGACTTCTAAAACATCTCCGTTTTGAGTGTTGTTGCAAATACACTTAGGCTTGTACTGGACATCCTAAATTCACTGGCCTCACTTCAGGCACAGCGATGGAGCATTTTAAGAAATGTGAAACACGTCAGTGTGATTGGATGCAATCTTTGCCTCTCAGACATTTTATACAAGTGATGTTCATTCAAGAATAAGAACAAGAATCATGGACCGCATGATTGTTCAAACTTTTTCAAGCTTTTTTTTTTCTAAATGAGGAAAATTAAGTATTTGTGGTTACACATAATAGGACCAAAGTCCTCCAAGCACTGAGTAGTCTTTAGGGAACTGGGTCATCTTGTAGAAAATGTATATAATGAGACTCATTACAGTACTGAGATGATGTGAGGCTCCCCTGTCCCCAAGTCATTTAGAGAATCCCACATCCTTGCCACTCCTCCCCTCATACACGTTCCCACTAAGCAGTGTGTGTGTGTGTGTGTGTGTGTGTGTGTGTGTGTGTGTGTTGATCTGCACGGCCTCAGGCCTGCCTGTGTGTGTGTGTGCGTCTTAATCACATAGGAGCCTAATGTCCAAATGTATGGACTTTTTTTTAAAAACATGCACACAAAACCCACAGTCACATGCACGCACGCGCGCACACACAGACCAGCTCTGAGATCAGTGGTGATGTTCAAACCTCATGCCACATATTTACATTCTTATATTAAGGAAACTGTGTACAAGGCAGTAGTAGTAGATGGTGATCTGGCAAGGTGTAGTAGTTTTCTGAGTGCAGACATAGGAAACAAAAACTATAGGTGAGAGAAAGGTCTCATCAATAAATAAATAAATAAATAAGTCTTGATCAATAAGTTAATAAGTTAAAGGGGTCCGTCTGTACATGTGTGGAGAGAGACAGCGTGTGTGTGCATGTTTTGTACGCATGTTGCGTGTGTGTATATTTGTTTGTGTGTTGCCTTAGGGTCTGTAGCTAAGGAGGAGAATGAACAGAAATCTCAACCCCCTCCAGAGACCCAGAGCTTCATTCTGCTCTGGCAACACAAACAGAGCTGCTATGACACTCGCTGACCTAATGACACTGAAGCACAACAACACTGGTTGCAAATCTCTCTCTTCAGAATGTAAATTTGATAAACATGCATTACGAGTTGCGAAAATCAAAGCTATGAAAAACTGTGTGAGTCAGACTGGGAAGATAGCGTTTGAAAGCTGAAGATGCTGTGATGAACTTTTCTTGGGTTCATGCATGTTGTTTATTCCATGTAAGGGCTTCAGTTCGAGATCACTGGCGGTAAAGTTAGTCTTGTGAGACATTTTGTGAATGTTTCAGGCATTCTCTAAAGATGTCAGTATGCTTCGTCTGCATCTGAACCCCCCCCAATCTTTCTGCCATGGGAATGGGGCGTGTCCAACAAGTTTTGTAACTTTCCAAAGCATGAGATGAGAAACTAAGCAGGGTTTGAACTTTTCTTTTTTTTTTTTCGTTGCTTCCATCACTTCTCATGTGTACAGCTAAGTTCAACAGCGTGAAGGCCTTAGAGGAAATATTGTCTGAAAGTGTGCACCATTTTCCCCTTTTGAACCCATCGTTTCTTGTCCGTCTCTACGACAGCAGGCTTTTCACCCTGTGGCCTTTCAGAACAGCTACAAACACTTTTGCCTTCTAATGTGGTTAGATGACACGATACAACGAGCAAACTAGTTTCAAGCATACTGACATCTTTAAACAGTTAATAAACTTGTTTCCATATGACAGATCCTTGGAATTTATTTTTTTTTATGTTTAAAAGATCAGATCTGTAACACTCGTCAATTAAGCTTGTGGTTAACATATTACAAGTGTAGTGAAATCAGTCAATAATAAACGTTTGTAATTAGTGAATGCATCATAAGAACCTATAAAGACTTAAAATTGGTAGTAGGGATTATTCATACTGTTACAAAGGCTTAGCCATATAATATATTACAACTGCCCCCATGCTGAATGGGAAATGCCTTGAATGCAGACAAAGGTCGTGTTTACACTTAGTCATTCCATGCATCTTGGGTGCATAGCTATCAAATATCAAAAAAGCTGAGTGGAAATGCATCCAAGGAGCATTCAAGATGGACTAAAATCTCATTTATAAATACAATTCAGCTTCAGGCTCTTTGCCACCACCCTCTGATCTGGAGCAGAGCCAACTCTAATTTACATGTAGCCAGGGAAAACCAAGACAGACTCAGATTTGTGATCTGGCTAATGGAGATGCATATATCTAGCCAAGTGTAAAAAATGGCATTAAATTGTATCTGGATTTAATTGAGATGCAAGACACTTGTAATGGTAAGTGTAACCAAGAGATTGTCCAAAAAACTTAATGATGAAGCACAAGCATCTTACTTTTCTTAAGGCAAGCAAATATATATGAGGACATAATCATTATATACTACGTGTCTTAATGTACGATACATGCAGGTCCTATATGGCTTATAAGGCCCATTTCTAACTTGATTTCTAATTTAATAAAACATTAAAAGCATTGTCTGTAAACCAACTTAAGCAAATCGTTGATGTATAAGTATACTGTATATAAAAATGATCTTCATTTAATTACAAATCATTATAGGTTCTTATGGACAACTTCATTTTGTTCTAATGAGGTGTTAACTTTATTGTAATTATTTTGTCAACCACAGACTTGAGCAATCTGTTAATTTCTAAAATGTACCAAAAGTCTGTTTTAGTTATATGATGGTGATCATTTTGTTAGACCAAATGGTTTGTATCTCACTATAGAACAAAGTACTCCCAGAAGATCTCCAGTCAGTCTGACAGTGAGAATTTGACTCTACAGTTTATTCCAGCTCATGAGTTCATCAGAAATGGAAGAAATAAAAGCTTCTATGCTCAGAATGAAGAGTGAAAGAGGGTAAGAAAGCTTGTGACTGACAGCTGCATAAATAATCTGTTGTGTCCATATAGAGACATGTAGTAGGAGTACTGATCATAGTCATCATATCATAGTAATGATGTATTGCCGTGGCAGGATTACACTTGCAGTGAATGTGCGGCAGTCAGGGAAAAACCCAAAGTTTGGAATTAAAGTGTGTGAGTGTGTGTATCTCTGTCAGTGTGTGTTTCAGTGTTTCAGTTGGGGTGTGTGCTCAGGAGAAGTTGGGGGATATCAGCTGTTGTACATTCATGGTGAGAGGTTAGGTGGTGCTGTCCTGCCATGGCCTTCACAGGCAGGGGGAGGTCAGGGTCAGGGGTCATCTGTAGGTGTGTGTTGGTCAGTGTGGTTGAAGTTGAAAGGTCATGGCAGGGTGGGTGGTTTCTTCTAGAGAAGAATGCATTTTCCTTTCTCCACCCATGGATTGTTCTTCATCAGCTCCGGGTTCAAGAAGGGATCCTCTGGGACGCCGTCCTCTATCCACTTTACCAAACTTTAAGGAGAGACAGAAACATTTTTTAAATTCCAGAGAAAGTTTATTACCACAATCCATCCTCTATCAACTCTCCTCTTCTCCAAACAAGGCAAAGAAAAATCTGAGCAGCCAGATGCAACTAAATACATAGATAGATAGATATACTTTATTGATCCCAAGCTGGGAAATTACCGAAAAGTTGTGTTGCATTGGCCGGGAATCGAACCCGGGCCTCCCGCGTGGCAGGCGAGAATTCTACCACTGAACCACCAATGCTCACGTTAACATCTATTTTTGTAGTTTGTACTTTTTGGATATATATATTTTTTTTATTTTAATCAAGTTCTATTGTACTGCAGCCACCATAAGGTGTACAGTCATACCAGATGAGGTAAGCCTTTAGCAGAAAAACCCCTGGTTGTACTGAAATTATCAAAAGTGTGTTGTGTTACTTAGGAATTTAATTTCCTGTAAAAGTAAGAATGTTTTATTCGTTCTCCCAAAAATGAGATTTCTCACTTAAAATTCTGTTAAATATCCTTAAAGTAAGAGTCCTTCTACTTGAGCAAGAAAATGCACTCTTTCCATCACTGCTTTTTCTATTTCATCATTCACCTTTTTTTTCTTATATTCACAAGACTTTTAAGCAGGGTTTCTAAAAATTGACCCTGAATACTTAGGTACTCTACATGAAAAACAGCATTAGTCAAAAGACAGACCACTCTAGCAGTGCTGATGAAGCCTCAGATGAAGTGCTTCTTCAGAGTTCCCTTGATTGGTCCTTAATCTACTGGCTCTGCAGTGAGAGCATGAGACAGACAAAGATGGGCTGCCAGAACTTAATGATGGCTGCAGCTCTGCTAAATGCTTAGATGTGCTTGTGGCTATGGCAGTAGCCTGCAAGGCATCTTTAGTTAATGAAGTCATATTGCTGTTTTATCATATTGTGCTGGAATGATTAATGCTGTCAAAACCAAAATCATTACATTTATTTAATTAGTAGTATTCATTACAATAATAACAGATATTTACTGTCTTTTGTTGATGTATAACTCAATAAACCACCAACAGCTGCATAAAAAGCGAGTAAGTGGGCCTTGAGTTGAGATTGTTTTGTCAACTAATGATAATACTGTGTGTAACTATTACAGTTTTTGTGTTTTCTGGTGTGCAACAAGGGTATTTTATTTTTGACATCAGAAGTATTTGTTTTTGTCCTGTGCAAAGTAGTTAGTTGGGGCTTGAACTCTGTGCAAAGCTATTATGGACTAGCTACTCACTCAGTCACTGTTTTGGAGGACTTCTCTCGTTTGAAGGCCAGCTGGTACTTGAGGCTCTCCACCTCCTTCTTCATCTGGGGCAGGTCCATCTCATCCATGGTTGCAGCTTGATGTAGGGCTTTTCTACCTGTACACAGTAAGAGGAGGACAGAGTTATATTTATAGGGTACACAGCGCTGTTAAATAGTAGGCAGACACACTCGATACAACTCTGCCCTGCAGCAAGAACACCACAAAGTACATCTGATTTATAACCGCTGCTTAGAGATTCCACCTACAGGAGGGACCAATAGGAGGCTGTTGAATTCATAGAGTATATGCAAGTGCTGCCAAAATTGGCAGATCCACGTAACACCACAGGATATATTCATTTATCGACTTTGGTGTCCTTTGGGTTGAATGTTTCCACTTCAGGAAAAGTTCTGTAGCTTAGATAAATATGCCACATGCAATTAGGTGTTTGTAACCAACATGACAAGTTCAGCGGGACATCGATTTCATGCAAACCTTGGTTCATTTCTTATGTATTGAGTTGAGTTGATTTTCAATACCTGATGAGAAGGACACGAGAAAATGTTTGGCTTCTATACCTAAAAACAAGAAAAAGGACACCATGTGCTTGTGCTCTGTCCCATTTCTTCCTATTCACCCCAAACCCTCCCCCTCCTCAGTCTCCACCCTCCCCCTCCTTGGTCTTATTGCATGTGCTTCTGAAATGTAATGGTGTCCCAACACAAAAGTTCACTCTGGGAGATGAGTGTTTAGCCTTCACCTTCCCCTCCAAATGGGGGGTACTATCCCAGCCAGGGGTACTTGAACCCCAGGAGGCACTTCTGTAGTTGCAGGGGTACATGGGAAAATTATGGAGTAGCTCAACTAATTTAAATATAATATAAATTACACCTGAAGCTGTCTGGCTTAGAGACACACACTGTGTTTCACTTCATCATTCATTTAGTTCTCTTCCTCACCTCTCACGTACATAACACTACCATTTCCTGTAGCGCTCTCAGTCTGTTTCGCACTGCAACAGCCTGACATAACAACAAAGTGGCCCACTCATTATTGTCATTGGTTTTTACAGGTTGTTTCTCTTCTGCTGGAGTACATGTGTCATGTAATGCTCAAAGAGAGGCTGTAAGTTTACCACAGAACAAGCTCTTGTCATTTAATGGCTTCAGTGAGATAAGGGATAAATCAGACACTTTATCCCTTATCTCCTTTGCACAAGGAGGGAGAGGACACGAGCTAGTATATTTACTCCAGTGCAAAATATATAAGATATAATTAGTATTGTCCTTGATATGTTTTATCATGTGCTTTTCTTTACATCAGCACAGGTTCTGTATATGACACCAGCACTTCTCAGATCTTCTGAAGATTAGATTTTCCATACAAATCTTGTGCCAAACTACTGTATAATCTGAGCCACCCACCCAGCATATGCTCAGCTCTCCCCTTACACAACCTGTATAGATTAAAGTGATATGCACTTTAACAGGTACATATCCATTTCGTTGGCACTGCAAGTTAGCAGGAGGAAATGCAATTAGCAAGACAAAATCCATTCTATGGAGACAAAATGGTGCATTATATCATGTCATACTGTATTAGATGTAATTAAAGTAGAATATTGAGCATTGTAAGACAAAATGTACAGGACATCAAATTGTATCAAATCATATAATTTACAATCATGAAGTATTATGTATACTATCTGTATAGGTGATGAATAAATGAACTTGTGTGGAATTGTGGAAAGTAAAATCATGATCGCAGTTACATGAGGTTATCAGTGCAGCCTTCTAGACTACGCTACAGGAAGAAAGGCACGTGACCACGTCAAAATCATTGTTAGCCACGGCTAACTGCAGGTGTGCACTTCTGCATAAATGCACTGTGGTATCCAGATTAGCTTTTAGTATCTTAGAATGCTGATTTCTGCATTAAATTGATAGCTCTTTATTTATTTCTTATTTCCACTCTTTGGTTCATGACTTCACCTAAAGTGAAAAACATACATATACCAGCAACTCGGATGCTCTCTAAATACATTTTTATTTTGAAATTATGTAGACAGAGCCCAGCTAGCTGTTTCCACTTGTATTAACACTGAGCTAATACATACATCTCATATATGTTCGAAACAGAAGGCACTTTTTCCTATAGGCTCTATACAAATAATTAATAATTCAAACTCTTTCTGAGCCCAACATGCCAGTGGTCAACTCTCTACAGCAATGTTGTCTTCATTTTCTTCCGCTGCATCCTTTTCTTTGTCTGTTCCTCCCTCCTGCTCTCTCGCACTCCCCACCCACGCTCTGTGTCCTCTATACTCTCTCAATAATACTCTTCCCCTCTCGTGTGTGTACTTGTGTTTGTGCGTGGCTGTGTGAGTCATTTGAGGATTCGGGGGAGCCGAGTGCTTGTCTAGCCTGCACTCAGGATTGATCTCACTGAGGTGCTTCAACACAGAAACAACAATGGTATTTTTAAGGGACATTAAATTATACTTGATATTATGCAATTGTTCATTATTACAGTTTAGTGAGTGAGGGGGCATTCTGAGGCAGGAAATAGCAGCTCTGAATTCAATAACTACTTCACTGCATGGTCAGGATGCTAATGAATATAAACCATTTTAATACAGTCACAATTGGTTGTATTTTTTATGTTTAAATGGCTCTCAAACACTCTTCTTGTATTGTTACCAAAATGTACTGTCAGAAAAAAACTGGAAAAATGTAGGGTAGAAATAAGAATCCAATCCAAATAATACAAAAACATGTCTGCTTTTATTGCACATATGTCCCTATAATGTCTTTTCATAATGATCCACACCAGAATACAGTTTAATTATAATATAACTAACATTTCTACGCAGGTAGAAGAGTCAAACAAAGACACAGTGTGCGTCAATATGTTAGTCGTTTGCACCTTATCAATAAATCGCTTAAGTGAATCGAGTGCACCAGAATCTTATTTGGGTTCAGTCACTGAAAAGTGACGCATTTAACTGATTATAGTTATATGAGAAGAAAAATAGCACTTTCATGTTTGAATGGTAAATATGAAGCCATAAGGCTACAAGCAGCTGCATGTTAGCTTACCAGCAAAATAATTGGAAATAGCTAGCCTGGCTTTAAGCTATTCCTTCAGTATCAAGTGTCTGCAGTGTGAGATACACACCATATTGAAGTACAATTCAAGAACAATATTTTTTACTTATACAGTTCATCAATATTTAAGCAGCCTCAAGTGATAACAGGCTGTTAAGGACCCCCCCCCCCCCACCCCACCCCCCCCAAAAAAAAAATATATATTTAGAACGCTGGAACAGAAATAATCAATAATCAGCTACAGAACTGTTTTTTATTTGAATGGCTTGGGCCCATTTGACTCCTATTACTACTCTACAACAAGTGATTCGAAAAGCAGCAATAAGAAAGATAAGAAACAAGAAATGGTTGTATAAAAAAGCCAAGCCTGAGAAAAACAAGAGTTAGTGAGGTGTGTGTATACTTCATGTGTGTCCTCTGGTGGCTCTGAGGAAAACACCAGAAGCAATATTACACGACAGCGTGTGTGTGTGTGTGTGTGTGTGTGTGTGTGTGTGCGTCCTACCAATATTAGACAGACAGAGAGAGGCAGAGCGACGGGCAGTTCCTGACTGAGATCAGGTTTCAGCGGCATCCTCCACAGACGACAGGAGGATTGGATGCTTTCCTCTTCCTAACTCAATCGCTCACCATCTCCTTCATCCCTATTTTCACTCTCTACCTCTTTTCCTCTCTCACTTCTGTTTGTCTACTCTATCCATCCATTTCCCAGCAGCTACCTCCGCTCCTCCCTGTCTCTTTCTCTCGCTTCTTCTCTGTCAGTGTCTCTTTTTCATTTTTCTCTCTTTTCATTTATTGTCTCATCTTTGCCTTTTTTTCCATTCTTCCATCTGCATCTGTCTGTTGTGCTGTCTTTCTGAAAGAGGGCTTTAACAGGTGGATGTTGTTGGAAATTAAATGAAATATGTTGTGAAACACTTTGCTTAAATGTTCTCTATCAACATTTTGCATCTTTCAGGATATGTCAGTTAACAAATTTTCTTCTTCAGATCAAAAAAAAATAACTTTCTTGTGAATGGTCCATCTTTTAGAGCACTATCCAGTTCTTGTTATATTATACAAGAATGCTGAAACAGAGGTGATTTTGGTGTCAATGTAAGATGACACTCCTAAAAAATCAGTATGTTCCTGTAATATAAATCCAGATACATTTCAAAATGTAAAATGTCATAAAAGCCCTCAACAATGACAAGGAAAAAAAAGTACAAACATTATTTGACATTAACTGACAGAGAATATTATTTCTCTAATTATACTACTGTAATTACAATATTGGGCCTTGAAAAGTAGTCATATGTAGTTAATGTGTGAATACATTTGCTAAAAACGTTGTCTCTCCTTTATATGCTCTCACGTATCTGTCTGCCATACCTGTCTCTATCCATTCTCTTTTCTCTCCATCATTTACCATGTCCACTTTACTGTCTCCCTCTTCCTCTCAAATTACTCTGCCTATCATTTGCTCAATACCCACCTATGTATATCTGTCTCTGTCTGTTTATCTTCTGCATCTGTGCTACCAGCTAATTAAACCTGAGCAAACTTTAAACCTTAGACACCACGCAATGTAAACATTTTCTTATGAAAATTGAAGTCATGGACAGACTCTGGCCATGTGGCCAACTGTTGCCTTACACTGTGAGGTTTAAATCAAAAAGATGAGTTGAGGCAGGCAGGTTTCCCTTCTGCTGCACTCTCACTGTCTTCCTTTCATTGCTCTATCTGTTTTCTGTCCGTCTCCTGCTGTCTTCCACAGATGACTCCTCACTAAGTGCTCCCTGTCCATTTTGACAAATTCCAAACAGTTAATCCATTATTCCACACATGAGCAGTCTTTCTCCCTCTCTCTCGCTTTGTTGCCTAGTCAGTAACTTGTCAATTGTGGTTGTTTCTAATAAAACCATCCAAAATGCCACACCATACCTAAACCAGCTGTAGTATCTAAAAGTGCTAGTGAAGTATATTAAAACACCTTTATATTGCTGACAAATTTATTGTGATAACTATAAATTACTATAAACCAGTCCCATAAAGCCTTCTGCTTACTGTCACAGGTAAGACCCTGGCTTCCTCAAAGGTTCTCTCACTGTACCGACAAGGATAAACATGTCACTGTAGCTGGCGTTCCACCATCTGCCATTATAGACACTAAAAGCTTTGCTTCTTATTCACACAGGATGTGGTAGAGATATGTGCTGGCAGTAGCTTGCAGGGTTTTGACTTCCATGTTAATGCATTCTCTGGACATGTAAATTTAGATAAACAGTCAAAATATTTTGCAATGGTCGTAATTGTATCAGGCCTCAGTTTTGAGTTTACATTCAACAATCAACCTGAATGCAATGCTGTGTTTATTTTTGGTTAGGTCACGCAGTTTAAAATGTTTTTTTTTTTTTGTTTTTTTTTTTGCTGATGATGTAGTTCTGCTGGCTTCATCGAACCGTGACCTCCTGCATGGACGGGGCAGTTTGCAGTCAGGCGTGAAAGGGTTGGGATCAGAGTCAGCACCTTCAAGTCTGAGGCCATGGCACTCTCTCAGCACACAGCTGATTGCCCCCTTCGGGTTTGGAAACAACTTATTGTTCCAAGTGAGGGAGTCGAGCTATCTCGGGACTTCGTTCACATGATCGATCAGCCTGGACTTGAAAACAATGTATAGAAACACATTGTTTGGGAAGCTGCTACAGTGCTTTGTTGTGCACTAGTATAGCAGCAAACTGAGAATGTTAAAAATACGGACTCAGCGCTAAACAGACAAGCTGCTGCCAGAGTCATGAGAGAGCCCTCAGCTTTAGCATGCTAATTTGTTGATACCTAACAGGTACAATGTTTACTGTGTGCACCATCTTAGTTTAACGTGCTGAAGTGTCAGTAGTTTTGCAGGTATTTAGTTAGAAACAAAACTAATGGACAAGTTAAAATTTTGACCTGATGATGGTACTCGTTTGAACATAAAGGGATCACCAAAGTTATTACAATTCATCCTGCTGGAAATATTAATGTCTGTGCCAAATTTCATGGCAATCCATCCAATAATTGTTGAGATATTTCAGTCTGGACCAAAGTGGTGGACCAACCAACTGACCGGCTTATTATTTTTGCTTTGCTGTACTGGATCAAAGTGTACTGTGTGATGTGTTTTCCTCCACTGAGCTGCTGAATCACTGTAGAAGTAAATGTCTCGTCAACTCATACATAATCTGTATACAGGCTTCGTCTGTGTTTGCACTGAAACAACAGTACCATGTGCTTTCCAGCAGCTTCACCATAAAATCTGACCTAGAGCCAAAAACGAATTATTAAACACAGTTTAGTGCAGAGAGAGTAGAAGCTGCCAGTCTTCGTGGCAGTGGTCTAATTTTTGCAGTATTCATGCTAGAATGAATATTAATGATTCACTGATGTAAACGTTGTACATTATTACCCTGAGACCTGAGAAATGAAAGGTAACGTAATGTGATATAATGTGATCGAGATTTTATCAAATTTAGGCCCAATTTTGTTGTCAGTGTGATACGTGTAGGATTCTGGATAGCAGTGTGCTTGTTTGGGTGTGTATGCAGTAGGTACTGCGGTGGATTTGGAGCGTTAAGTCTAAACTGGGACACTTTCCATGAAGGAAGGTCAGGTTTGCCTCAAGATTACGCTCAAGTATCATGAAAGATGTCGAAGTTAATTACATTTTCTTCATTAACGTTTTTTTTTTTTTTGAGAACTTCTAATAAACTTCCTTCTCTCTACTTAAATGCAATTTAGGCTGAGTCCAGTAGCTTGGCATGTTTTGTCACAAGTAATTAACAATTCACTGCGCCTTGTAAATTTGTTGTGCAGTCGAAGTGTGGCTCGGCATCCAAAAGGCCGTTGTGTGTTTGTGTGTGTGGCGCTTTTTAAAGATATGTTTGGGTGGGTGTGTGGAGGGGAAAGTGGGGTGGTTGTTTTAGGGGAGGGTATGTAGGTCGCATGGTGATTTGGGTCAAAAGCATCCAGAGATTAACCTCTACCCCCTGTCTCCTCTGCTGTCTTGCCAGCCTCTGACAGTTATGTACGGTTTGTGTGCATGTGTGTGTGTGTGTGTGTGTGCGTGTCAGAGGAGCAGGTGGCAGTGTGAGGTGAGCAGCTACCACCGTTTAGTATACTGAATTGCTCTCTCTGACTTCTGTGATGAAAGTTGAAGGTTAAGCTGGTAAACCAAAGGTGAAAGGGACAGGAACAAGTGAAAGTGAATGAAAGAGGTAAAGACAAAAAGAAGGAGGATAAATAACAGGTAGAGAGACAGATGAAGGGAAACAGAGTGAGGGACTCTTCTTTCCTCTATAGCTACTGCATTGTAAATAGAGACTAAAAATAGAAAGGAACAGTCAGAGCTCCTCTGACCAGCTGAGAGTAGAGACGAAGAAAGAAAGAAGAGGCGCCTTGCCGTTAAACTGAGGACGAGATGCTGCTGAGGATAATAAACGACAGACGCAGACAGGCGGTGTTTGAGCTTTTACAACCAGGCGATCTGTTCGGCACTTCAATGAGCTCTGAAGCCAGTGGGACCAGTCCAGCTGATATCAAACCAACACAGGCCCGACAGCATGGGGGAAACGTCCAGTCGAGCAGATCTGATCAATATAGGCCTGAGCTGTACTGGATGGAATAAATGTTTGTATGTGTCAGGATACATTAAGGTCAGCTGTTCAGTATCTGCCTCTGCTGTTTCCTCACTGTAAGGAGCCAAAATCAGAGTTCTGAGTGTGTGGGTCCCTCACCAGCATGAAACCACATCACCCACACCAGGTGAAAAGGTGACAGAGCCAGGGGCGGGGTCGGTAGGGTGCAATGTGAATGGGCACCTCATGGATTATTGAATGCTCCTACTGGGTACAGGCCCAGGGCTCCCTGGACTAGAGCCTGTGACTGTTAACATTTACTGTTGGAAAGTCAATCAAATGCGCTACAAAGAACCAAAGACCAGCTACAAATAGACAAAATCAACTACAGAAAGATGTAAAATGACCACTAAGAGAAACAAAATTACTACAAAGAGATGCAAAAGAACTACAAAGAAATATAAAAAGACTACAAAATCACAGACACACAAAAACGGCTGCAAAGAGGCACAGAATAACCACAAACAGATGCAGAACAACCCCACTGAGACACCACACAGCCACAACACAAAGAGGCACAAAACTACTTTGTAGTCGAACGTTTCAAATTCTTTATTTGGCCTTCATTTATTACACCGAATAAACAATGTACAGGAAGTATCAGTAATGTACAGTTTATTATTGCCAAGAAACAGGGCTTTAAATTTGAGTCTGTACCCCCTCCTTCTTTAAAACTGTGCCCCAGTCTACAAGTGGAATCTACCCTTAAAACAGGGTCAGGCGAGGCCAGGGAAAGAGGAGAGAGAGAGAAAGGGGAGGAGGAGGAAGTGCAGAGGAGAAATGTAAGTTTTATGTAATGTTCGTGGGTTTCTCATGGCCCAGTATTGAGATGTGTGTGTGTGCTGGGGAGCTGGAGGCGGACAGCGCAAAGTATGTAATCGTCCACCCCGACTGCTGCCCTTTGTGAGGAACACTTAAAATAAACTACTGATGCAGGTGCAGTCTAAATGATCTAAATGATCTTTTTGGCCCTAATAAAGAGCATCTAGTAATTTGACCTTGTAAATATTTTATGCAAACCCATTTCATGCAGCAGAAAGGCCTGTTATATCCTGACAGAGACCCCACCGTGTTGTCACATCTGGCACGGTGAGTGACTGTAATCGTGTAATGTGGATCACGGAGATAGTCGCATCTCTTACCTCACTGATGCGCCGGTGGAGGCTGTTGCTCTTTCCAAGTCTGACCGGCTCAGTTGAACCGGACGGAGGGCAGCGGAGACAGCTGGACAGACACACGGACAGAGGATTTTAGTTCCCAGCTGTGAAACAAATGATGGCAGACTTAATGTCCATAGACTTTGTTCATCTCAGGCAGGCGGCGCGCATTCGCTCGGTATCCACTGGAAAAGATCAAGGATAAAATCCGCAGTCTCCGTAGTGAAAACAGACGATGACGACCAATCTGAGGCTGTCTGGAGTGCAGGAGGACACTCTTCTCAGCCCGTGGTGAGCTCGGTAATCCGGTTTGTTGTAGCTGCTGAAGCTGTCCGGGGAATTGGGCTAATATAAGGAAGCGGACAAGTTAACGAGCCGGTCCGGTGCGCGCTCCGCCGTTCACTGCCCGCTTCTCTGCTGGGATCCTCCTATATGAGCGGCCGTGCGTGTGCGCGCGCGCGCGCGTGTCTGAGAGAGAGAGAGTTCTCTGAGGATGCGTTTAGAGAGTTGACAAGGCGAGGCGGAGGGGGGTGGTGGTGGGGGGGGGGTTAAGCAGGCACCACTGTGCCATAGTCAAGGAAGCAAAGACTTCAACCTGTCCTCACTTTCACTCTCTCTCTCTCGCTCTCTCTCTCTCTCTCTGTGTGTGTGTGTGTGTGTGTGTGTGTGTGTGTGCGTGTGTGTGTGTGTGTGTGTGTGGAGACCCTTGTTTGCCCCCACTGCCAGACTCTGGATTTCTGCCCTAATATGGCCACTTATAGCTCCATCTGCAAAAGGCAGATTTAGGTTCCCACTGAGAGGAGGGAAAAACATATTTGGGTTTGTTTTATTTCACATGTGAGAGATTGCATTGGAGCTTAGAGACCACAGAAGAAGAGCTGGAGCTTGTTTGAATGATCAGAATGATGCAAATGAATACAGAATAATCAAAGTCAAACTTTAGCACAAAAGCAAGTGTGAACATAAAGCACTTCACTCTGATCACTGGTGCTTTTTTTGCCCCATCGGGTGCGTCGACATTTTTTGTTTTCTTGTGTATGTATGCTGTGTAATACAAGTCAGCAGTGGTTTGTTGAAAACCACAAAAAGCAGTGTAGCACGTGTGTAATTGAATACTGTCCTCCATTTCAGTGTAATTAAGAAAATTTATGCAGATTCTTGAATGTGTACTTTTAACTCAACTATTTCAACTATTATACAGTAAAAACATACATGTTACTGTAAAAAACTATACAGTAGATGTCACTGTAAATGAACACAAATCCTATGGATTACTCCTTTAAATAGAGAATGGGAAAAAGTGCTGATTTAATTATTGCACATATTTTCAGCCTAACTTTCTGTCCTAGAAATCCAGTCAAATGTGAGTCTTCAGTGACGGCTGCATCTATCCTGTCTTCAGATCTTGCATGCATAACGGAGCAGCAGACCTTCCTGGTATAGGCAGTGCTGATATCCACTCCTGGCTATCAGCAGACTGTTGTTCAGATAGGAGTACAGTCCAGACAGCTCTCCTGAGCAGCACTCCATTCCTTTTATGATAACATCACACTAAATGACTCTTAGCCCAGTGTTTCGCCTCAACTGGCCATCGCAAAATGAATCAGCAGATTTGAGTAAGTTGGCACTGTCCGTCAGCAGATGTCTTGTAATATGAGACAGGACCCAGGACTCAGATTTAACGTCTCTAAATAAGATAATGATTTGTCCTGGGTTCAAAGGAACATTAAGATTTTGATGATGGTGACATGTTTTAAAGGAATAGTTTAAACTTTTAAGAAATATGTTTATTCACGTTCTTGCCAAATGCTAGATTCAAAGATCTACACCCCTCTCACATCTGTATGGTAGCAAACAGCCAGTTAGCTTAGCTTAGCATAAAGACTAACAACAGGAGGAAAGAGCTAACCTGGCTCAGTGCAAAGGTAACAAAATCTACCTAGCAGCACCTCTAAAGCTCACTGATTAACAGGTTATATGTCGCTGGTTTAATCCATGGTCAAACCGAAGTGTAAAAGCATCAGTTAGCGCTGAGGTCTCTGCTGGCTGCCTGGCAACTGCTCCCAACCAAGACAGTCCGCCTAAAAAAACTCCCTGTAAAACTGTGAATTGTCTCTTTTACACTTAGATTTTTGTCCTGATTAAACAAAAAAGACATAACGTGTTAATCTGTGAGCTTTAGTGGTTCTGTTCCGTGGATTTTAGTTACCTGCTGGCTGGGTTCCTGGAGTACAAGTGCTGGTCCAGCCATATTTTAATGAATTGGTGGAGCTAAAATAAAAATTGATCAAAATCCTTTCTGTACTGCACTGCACCATGTTTTCTTCACTTCAGCTTGCTAGTGTTGCAGCCTGCCACTCTCCTTAACGCCAGGCTCCACAGTGTGAGCATTTCGCTGCATATTAGAGTGAAAATTAAAAGGTGACTGATTCTGCTCTGACACACAAATTGGGAAAATACACAGATTCGTTAAGTTCCGATGATAACGAAGCTGTTATCTCTCCTCTCTCATTAGCAAAGATCAGTGTAGGAAACATTCAACAAGAAGCTTCTCATTTTCAGGTGCTTTTTAGACAGACCAAATGCATGGTTAAACATCTCTAAGAAGCACACTCTAAATAAACTAGTTGATCAGACAGACAGCTCAGTACTAATAATAAAATGAGGATTGGTTGAGATTGGTAGTATAAAAACAAATGATGAGTCTTGTATGACAGAAGAGAGCCTGGTATCTGCCCCATCACCACCACCACCGCCGCTCCACCATGCTCAGATTCACACCCAGGCATGTGAGAGGTTGTCCCAAGACACTGATCTGGTTTCAGTCCATCAATTTTTTCTCCCAGTAAGGAGTTCAGGAGTCCCTCCCCCAGTCTTCATGCTAATGGCTGCAGTCGATGGAATGTCATTATTGTACTGCTATATACTGTCAGTTTTGGGTTGTCCTATTTTTATTTATTTGTTCATGATGACATTTTTTTTCCAGCATGAATTAAATTTCCATGTAACTTGTAATTGATCGGAGAGTAAATCCAGGATAGAAGATGGTAAAACAGGATGGGGAGAGATGAAGATAAATTTAGATTGGAAAATCAGAAAATTGTTATCATACACCCTCCTCTCCCCGCTCTTTAACAGATATTACACTTGAGAGGCTCCATTAAGAGCTGTGACCGTCTGAGAGAGTGGAGATACCTGGATACTGGCGAGATGAAATTAGTCCCCCTAACCTCTCAGGGTCATGGTCTGCCACTCTTTAAAGTCCTCCTGGAAAAAAAATCCATTTCCATTGGTTGGAAGATGATTTCCTGTACCTGCCCTCGCTGTGCTGCTGGAGCCAGAGTGCATGCTGGGAGCAGAAGCGGTCAACCACTTACACAGAAGGTGTGAAATGAACGGGAAATTGGCTGTCTCACTGTCCTAGAAAAACCTTGAAGTGTTTTTTTTTCCCTTGACACTCTATTGATTCAGAAGGTCAGCTAAAGAGCTGTGCTGCTCAGACTCACATGCACTTGCTACGTTCGTGTCCTGTCAGCAGAATGGGAAAAACAGGAATAAGATGAATGTAATGGTCTTTCATTCCACATTGAGGATCAAATAGATGAAGAAAACAACAGGACATTAGAGTCGCTGCAAAGTCATAATCAATAACGGAAATCTGTTCAGTGTTTAATTGGTTGTTTACTGGCTAAGTCTATACTCCTGTGCTGGCATCTGGCTATTATCGCCATTACCATTATGACCATCTTGTTTTATAGTGATGATCGGGAGAGACAAAGCTCTTTCATACAGAAGTCTGGTACAGTGTGACAGCTGCAGCTCACTGTGGATGCTACTACTTCTAAAGAACACCTTGAGACATTAAGACTGACTCATCATTAATTCTACCATTTATTTGGACCTTTCAATATGAACAAATAAATCTTTAACTCTGACTCTTCAGACTAACATGACTAGAGTTTATCACCTAGCAAATTAGTAGCGTTTAGCAGTGGATGTTCATCAGCTGCTTTGCTAACATTGCCTGCCTTCTGTTTGCTGTTCGGCCAGTACAGTGTACCGTGGGTTTATTGCAAGGTTTTCAGTGAAAACAGTTGTCTGTTGTGTCATGATACAATACGTTGAGAGCTGTGAGACTGAAAGAAAAACTAAAACACACTAAAACAAAAAGGTAAAAATTACTAACACACTTCTTGGAGCTGAAGGGAACCTCAGAGTGGGTTGATAGTTATCTGTTAATTTGTCACTACACACCTTCAGAAGCTCCCTCCCCACACACCTTTCCGATGTCGGACGGGGTGTATTTTGTCTACCAGTTTCTGTAACTTTACAAACCCAACCATTCGACATTCACATCCACTTCAAGCTGTGACTGGCCAGTTGTGTGGAGGTGAGAGAGGAGCGAGACACTGTACTTCTCTCACTAGCGCTCTTCTTTCATTTGTTACACAACTGTATGTGGCACTTTTCATGTGATCAACTGACTGAGTGCAACACCATGAATATCTTCCTGCAGACACTGACTGAAAATATGCACTATTACCCCAGTTTTTTAAAAAAAACTGTGTCCCCTCGAAGCTAGCACAGCTAAAAGTATTGATTAGTGCAGCACTGTACTGGCTGACTCAATTAAGCCAGTTATAGAATAAAGC
The DNA here is from genome assembly GCA_037833715.1 of Toxotes lorentzi. Taxonomy (NCBI): domain Eukaryota; kingdom Metazoa; phylum Chordata; class Actinopteri; family Toxotidae; genus Toxotes; species Toxotes lorentzi. The sequence continues at coordinate 17,414,665 of JBBMJY010000010.1, forward strand.
ATATGACATAAAATAATAGTTCTATAATTTCTCATTTCATGATAATGAACTACATATCTTACCTGCATTACAAATACACTGTAATTCTGACAGAAATAGCAAGTGAAGGTTTTGTTCAAATGTATATTTGCTTAAGTCAAATTTAGGTTTTATGATGTAAGATGAGCGTTTGCCTCTTCTCAGGTGGATGTACATCAGTATGTCAAAGTAAACTGATGCAAAATATTTCTGTTAATGCTCTTTGTTGTACAAAAAATATATATATATTTTGCAGTTAATTGCTTTTTTCACTCGTGCGTTTAAGTTTTCAGTCTTTATGAATCTTGGGCACCACAATAGACCTTTTCATGGCTGACACTGAGTTGATATTGCAGGAAAAGCAAAACTAATAGCATTAATAGCCACCCTGCAGTTTCCCTTTCCTCACAGAAGGCTCTGGAAACACCTTCTGGCTTCAGGCTTTGGCAAGCTGGTATGTTTTTAATCCAGGAAGTCTCCACGATTTCACGCATTCCCATTAATCTGATTTCGTTCATGGTGTGACATATTTGATGAACCCTCACAGTCAGTAAAGAGGGTCTGGATTAGATTAGATTACAGCTCTTTGTGTAAATGTGATGTGCGATTGCATACTATGTCCTGTATGTGTGTGTGGTTGGTGTGCTGGGATTAGATGTCCTGCAGCAGAATACTGATTCTCCATTAGAGAAAGTCTGATGGTTTAATAAAACCAGTTCACTAAACACACTGGTGTTCAGGACACTGGTGTTTTTGTGTTTTTTTCTTCTGAGAAGCATTCCTTCCCCTTTTTGGTTTTCTCTGCAATTGCGATGAATCATTATTGTTTAAGTCTACAGCAGATTCAGCTGGGAAACTGAATGGCTTTGATCAAATCCTCAGAGTAACTAGACATTTCTTATAAAAGTTCACCTCTATCATTTAGATTTAGTCACAGCCAAAGTGTTTTTTTTTTTTTTTTGCTCGCGTGCAGAAAGGTGGGGCATATTTAAAAGGGGGAAACACACACACACACACAGATAGGGCAGCAGTGGTGGTGATGTGAGCACCAGCAGCACTTAGAGACAGGGTCTTACTCAGCACTGATCATTAATTCATAACGCACATCTGAGATGGAAGCTCAGATCGGAAACCTCAGGATTTAAGTTACTGGGAAAAAAAAGACTAAGTGAACTGGATAGATAGATAGATTCTAAAATTCTAAGATTTCTAAAAACACCCACTTCTGTATCATGTATCTGTAAAGGGAATATTCCATCCCACTTTAAGCCTTTCTCATCTTTCCTCTCTGCAGTAACACTTTGAACTCCTCTGACCTCAGCCTGTATCTGTCGACATTCAAAAAGGTTTCACCTCAACAAATAGACAAAAAAAATGCTTTGATGAGTGATGGATGAAAGTTATATTTTTGCCCTGTCTGTTTGTTAGCCTGTCTCACTGTGAAAAGACTCTGAGTGAACAATCAATGGAATTAAATGAGAATGACACATAATACCCAGCTGTTAATATGTTTACAATATAAAAATGAAACCTTTATGAAAATAGATTAAATCCCACTCTCTATTTTCTCTCACCCCCATCCTCTGACCCCCACTCACTCCTCCATTATGTGTGCCTGGCTGTCTCTCTGTAATCCAGTGTGTCTCTTTGTGGCTGTACAGCATGTGGCTCAGCTGCACTTTGGCCCCTAATGGACCCAGTCAATGGGGGGGAATTGCCACCCTGTTGTCTCTATCCAGGTCAAGTGTGTACACAGAAGTGTGTGTGTGTGTGTGTGTGTGTGTGTGTGTGTGTGTGTGTGTGTGTGTGTGTGTGTGTGTGTGTGTGTGTGTGGTATGTTTGGTGCTTTGACGATTGTGTGGACTCTTTGTTTGCATGTGTGCTTGGTGCCAGAGTCATGACAGTGGTAAGATAAGTATGTATGTATGTAAGGGTGCACTTAATAAATGTATTTAATATTAATTGGATTTTACTTACAAAAGCTTGCTGTGTTTGTGAACTGTTACAGTATATTTTTATTTGATTAGGTTTTAAGAGGAAGTCACACTTTCATTTGCATCACTTGCATTTCTTGTATGTGTTTGTCTGTATCATATAAAATGTTGAATGTGTGCACAAACCTGAACCTTTTCATCTTCCTCAGTCCCACCAGCCACTGAGCGCTATGTGACACTGTCTGCCATTGGATGATGCTAAAGTGCACCACATTTTTATATGAGAAAATTTTCACTGTGTGTCTCCACAGTTGACAGTGACAACACAGAATGATGATCATTAGTAAGTGTCCTAAATCTCAATATACTGCTCACTAATGAGTAAAGTAAAGTTTATTAAACTTTTACATAGGGAGTATTGTACTTAGGGAGCATTGAATGAGTAAACAAGGAGGTGATTTCGGAAACGGCCTTTGTCTGGCTGATGTTTGTTTTTTTTTTAGCTTGGTCTTGGTCTTTTGAGTTTACAGGCCAAAGCGATGCTACAAAAGGGAACAAAACAGTAAAACTGCAGAATGTAAAACCACAGAAATGATCTTATAGATGCTAAAGTTCTCTGTAGAGCTGATGGGAAGGGCAGAGTCCATGACACTCCTCTGTGAGTTGGTCATTATGATTGACTCCTTTTCACACAGTATGTATGTGATCCATTGTTGATGTAAAAATATTGATTAAAGCTGCTTTAAATTTTAAGTTTGCACCTCTGTATTGTAATATTAGGAAAGGAAGGAGAAACTACTCATTAAATGTTGGAATGTTTTTTCTTTTAGAGTCTGCAGATCTTGTCTTTTTTTGGGATCTGACCTGAAAAGTGAAAAGTTCTGCTCCATGTTCACAGAAAGAGAGGTTGTGGCCAATTCACTGAGGATACATCAAAACACTTAACAACTACCTTCACTCACTGGTTCCCTTATTTATGTACCATACGTATGTGAGTGAAAGAGACAGAATGTATGCAGACAGCTGTTTCTGATTACTGTGTTACTGATCACTGTGTTCCTACGAAATCACTAAAAGATTTTAATGTCACATTCAAAGTGAGGAATGAAGGGAGAGCTTTGTGTACGCCGTCAGCTGTTACAGGCATGGTCATCTGCACAAATGAAGGGAAATGCTTTGTGAATGAAGACTGAACCGACGAGACACAATGAAGCATTTTGTAATTGCACATTCACAGAGATATGGCAAAGATATTTTGAATGCACTGTCAGCTGTTTGAGGCGTCTTTTCAGCATGCAAGGAGAGACGGCTTTGTGAAAATGAAGAATGAAGCTGAATCACTCTCTGTGGACTAGAGAGCCTGCTCTGCTGTTGTGATCGCCATTAAAACTGTGTATCAACCCGTCCAAAACATCTGCATTGGAGAGACAGTGTGTGATGGTGTTGAAGCTGGTAGTTTGTGTGTGTGTGTGTGCTGGGAGGGAGGGGGAGTGGAGAGAGGAGTCTTTTCAGTGCTGTCCCACACAAAGAAGATAAAACTACTAATGGCCTGGGCTTCCTCTAATGGAGCTGTGTGTGTGTGTGTCTGTCTCTGTGTGTGCTTGACACAAGCATGTGCATGCGTGTGCACACATCAACAAAGCTGCATTCAAAACCTCTCTTATTCATGGCTGCATTACAGCATTCAGGCCTGGTCTTTCTGTCTTTCTATTTACAGCTCCCTCTCTCTGTACATGTGGGCATCTATTCACATGCACCTACTGTTTCCAGGCTGCGGAGCTGCATGGATCGGCCCCGTGTGTGGTAATAAAGGATCCACTCTCCTTCTTCAGTGTCCAGCAGCGTCTCTTTCTTCCCTGCACCTCATCCCACATATATCACGTCATATCATGCTGCTGTGAAATCTCTAACTTCTCAGATGGTTTTGTTTAAATAACTTTTAAATAACTTTTCAAGGTCCAAAAGATTTGATTAGCAGGACTCTGTTTTTCCTTCTTTCCTACCTCATTAATCAGCTCACATGTCCTCAGATCCATCTCATGCTCCCCTTGGTTTGGTCCCACTAGAGTAAACCTAGCTTTATAGATAGTAGTTAACACTAGCTCTGTATTAAAATGTAATAATAATGTTATTAGATTGTCATTAGCCATTTTTGTGCCTAACAACTTTTACATAAAGTACATAACAGTACTTATGTACTGTTATTTAAATAAGGGACTTGTAATGGAGTATTTGTACATTAACAGACTGGTACTTTTACCTAAGTGAAAGATCTTCCACTTCTGATTTTTGTGTCTATAAACATGTGTATATAAACATACATATGTATCAGTGTATGTATGGACATTGGTGTTTTCAGACCTTCTGTGTTTACTATGGATCTGCATGGCCTTTGAATTCGATTCGTGTTTACAAATCAAATTTGTGCCCCAGTAAGCCATGAGAGTGTGGCAGTGAGCCAGCATGCACAATCCTGGAACACCTGAAACTGAAGCAAAGGAATAATCATTCTTTTGATTATTTACACCTGTGCTTTTCCAATTGTGACATGTCAAAAGGCCTTTTGTGAAAATGCCTGGGCTTAATACACTGTCTAACTATTAGTTGTGGTAACCATTAATAGGTTGTTACATTTTAAGGCACTATGACTGAAAATTGTGCATTTGTGTCATTTTTAAACTTAAAGACATCTGCTGTCATGAAGAGGGTCAATGCTGACCACATCTGGATGAGCAGCGCCCTCTTCTGGTGAAAACAGGGCATCATAAAAAAATCTATAATGTTTATATACTTTCACCAAATATAAAGAGATATTTGGGTCCTTTTTAGCACGTTGTTCTGTTTGGCATCTCCTCAATTCTTGCACACACACACACTTTTCTCATCCTGTGCTGATTTTGCTGTATCTTGCAAAATTTCCTCTCAGTTCAGTACTTTGAGTCAAACCGGTTGAGTCAGTCTGCACTTCAGAAATAAACATGTCTTAACTTGACAAACCACCTTCCCCCGCAGAAAGATTACAGTATGAGGCAATCATTCAAAAACAGAATGACTTCATTTGCTAAGTGCAATAAGAACATTTATCTAAATGACAAGGGTGTGGAGCTGTCAACATATGATAAAATAACACATTATAGTAAATAATAAAAGAGATGTGAATCCCATATACTGCAAATTTCCCTAAAAAATATATGAATAACATGACCTGTCTGGGGTTTGCAACAGTGAGTAAAAACTATCAGAGTAAAACTGTCATAGTAATTACATGTGACCATAGAATTTTACTTACAGAATTTGGCATACTATAATATTACTATAATATTGGCCCACTCTGATGTGGAAGGATGTAACAATCTCTCGTTATATTGTGGGCTTCAATGCAAGGCCATTAAAATTAAAACACATTGCACAACTCATCTCCTGTACTGGAGAGGAGAGCAATATTGTATGACTTAATTGGAGGATACAACAGAAAGAAGCTCTGACCAGTAAGCCTACCTTAAAAATCAACTTCAACAATTCCACCAAAGACATTAGAAGTGGATTAATCTCGTACTGCATCTGTGTGTAGTACAGTCAAAATATTTGACTGCAAAGATTGAAAATCATTGACTGACTCACACACACATGAAGGTGCAGACAGGGTCAACATCCGGTGGGTTTGAACTCATCTCAGCTCCCTTGAACACTCAAAAATCTTCCAACCCCTCATTCTCTTCTCACCTTCATTAGTCCTCTGAACCTGCATTATACAGTTTCACACTTATTTGCACTCGTTTTCCAAACAGTAAGAATTATTACATGCAAACTCTCGCACCTTCTGTGCAAGTTTTGATTTGTCCTGTGCTGCTGAAATAGGTTGTGCACGTTTGTATAATTTATATTGTGCAATTGTGCAAACAGGAATGCTATTATAGTGCAATCTGTATCCATAAACAGTGACTGTGTGTAATGGTTTAGCTTGAGGGAAAGGGTAGCCTATAATATTTTCAATTAAAATGGAATCATAGTATGGTTTCCTTTTGTCTTTTGGTATAGGTGTTATAATGATGTGTTTCACCAGTGCTTGTTGCAGCACGGTGGAGTATTTCACAGTTCCCCCGAGCTGTTGGTCAGTATCTCTCCACATCACACCACCGTGCACGTGCGTTGATCGTAAAACGTGATGGTGGCCGTCGCATGATGTCTCGCTCGCGGGAAGAGCCAATAACGGCGCGGAATCGGAAGGAATGTGGATATATTTGGGAATAGTGCGCTTTGCAGTTGGTTTGCGGAATTTACTGACAGCGCCGAGTCCAATGGCAGCTCCGCAAAGTGGATTGTGGGTAGAGTGGTCCTAAAGTGGAGAACTGGGCTTTCATCAAGGGACAGCGGTGAGCTTCTACTACATGTCCCACAACGCACTGCGGCGACCGAACTGTGTGTGTATGTGAGACCGAGGCAGAGAGAAGATTTAGGAATTCGTCTGCAGTCTTTGAGCTGCGCTGTCGCAAAAATAATGGTAAGTCCATAAACTAAAAACAAGAGATTTCTTAACACTGATTTCTTAACACTGTCTTACTGACTACAAAATAAGGCATACTCTCCGTTGGTGGTTAGCAGAGTGTGCCAAAGAGCGTTAGCGGCAGTGATCGCTAATAGAACATGTAAAATTAGCTAACTTAAGCTAGCAAACAAGCCCCTCTTGCTTGCTAGTTAAGGCAGTTTTAAACGGTTGTTAACAAGCTGACGGTTGGTAGGAAACTGCTTTGTAAGCTGTCGTTGATAGCGGCGAACGCGCGTAAAACTGTTATACTTATATTTTGTATGTTTGAACATTTAGCCAGCTAGCTGTCAGTGTTCAACTTTGCTTCGTTGTGTGTGTGTGTGTGTGTGTGTGTGTGTGTGTGTGTGTGTGTGTGTATTCGTGTTCCGCCCCCCTTTTTTTGTGTCGAGGGTCCTTTTTACGGGAATCTCCTGGCGTGTGAATAGAGGCAGTGGCGCTGGTTGGAGCGGATTAGAGGTCCTGGGTAATTTCACTTGCAGATCTTACAGCCTGTTACCATACGAGCTGACAGTCCGCATACCTTTCTGTTTACATCAGTGTCTAGTTGTCCGGGTCGCTGGTTTTTGGTTGTTACTTTTCCTCTCTTCGCTTTGTCTCCCCCTCCCTCTCTGCCTCCCAGCCTTTCCCCTGTGTGTTTGAGGGTTTGCAGATGTTGGTCGGTTTTAACACGTTCCCTCATTAAAGTGTTGATAAGACTTGGGGTCAGTGCTGCCTTCAGTCAGACAGCCGTTTTGTGTTTTTTCTGCTTTTTCAGCTGTGTGCACGTCTCTGGAGGATTATTAACTCCAGTTAAAAAAAGCATCAGGGTATTGCTGTGTAGTAGTATTGCTGTGTTTACAGTATATGTGCATTTTTACAATGTAGGATTTAAAATGAGAACCAGCTGAGAACTAACCTTTTTTCAGTACCATTTTTTTGCATTTAAATTTGAATTCAGTGTGGATTGAATTCAAGAAAGGGAACGTGGTGCAGGGATTTGCAGATAGCAAAACATAGAATTTTACAATGTTATTTAAAAATAGACTGTATTTAATGTGAATTGTTCACATTGTGACTGATACCCATCGGATCAGTGCATCCTCAGCACTCATGTAAATATCTTGCTTTCCTTTCTATTATACTTTTCTATACTATACAAAACAAACTACACCATACTTACCAATGTTATGACAAGCCTGCTTAGATTTCTTTTTTGTATTGTAACCTCTCTCAATGACTGATTGACAGAACTTTAAACTTCCTAAATTCAGCCATTGCTGACTCAGTTTGGAGTCTCACTTTAAGACTTCTACAGACCTTAAAAAAAACAATCCACTTGGGAAACTAAACCATAAAACTGTCTTCTCTGCTGTAACGATTTCTGTGGAATCATTATGTTTGATTGTGTTGTTGTGCCTAAAGCCAGCAAAGTAGGTCAAACCTCCATTCTACCACAATAACTCAACTGTACAAGCTCCATGATGCACTTATTTCTCACTGCATTGCCTCTCATTTTAGCTAGCTTTAAGCTAGGCTGTGGCTGCTGGCATTTGCCAATAATTCTTGGGCCAAGTGTGGGTGTGTGTTGTTCTCCGTCTTTCTCTCTGTTAAAACATAAATCCAACTTATGGCTAGCATTATGTATTTATCTTGTTTTAAATCAGGCTCCCGCAGTGTTGCTCAAAGAAAAATCACCAGTGTTATATTTATTTTGTGTCACAACATATGTGTCCCACTCTTTTGCTCACTAATGCCCTTCATTCTTCTTCACCTCTCTTTACCCCTCTTTGTCCTTTTTGTTCTTCCCAGGCCTAACACTCCTGCTTGCTGCTAGTGTTTCCTCGTGCATGTGTGTGTGCTTTGGGTTATAAGACGTCTTGCTACAACCGATCCTCCGGAGGAGCAGCAGCAGCAGCAGCTGCAGTCACAGCAGCCATCCCCAGCAGCCCTTCCACCCCCCCAGCAGACTCCAGCAGCGGGGTGAGAGACGCTAGTGTGGCATGGAGAGAGATTTTAATTAAGTGCTCAGACTATACTTGTGTAATGTATTGCTGTTGTAATTACTGCAAACTGTTTCTTTGACCATCCATCTTCCCCTCTTTTCTTCACTACAGAGCAGGATGGAGGCCTCGTTTGGCCCTACCTTCTCAGCCGTGGCTGCTGGAACTAAAGGTGACACATTTAATATTCCTCTCTTTTCTAAATCCTCTTTCTTCCCGTGTGTCTGTGTTTTTCTTTTTTGCTCGATAGATGCTCAGTTACTACATTATTTTGGCATTCTTGCTCCTGAACTTGCCTTCATATGTTTTCAGCAGAAGTTTCCAGCACCTACAAGCAGCACAGAAGAACTCCCTCCTCCTCCAGCACTCTAACCTACTCCCCTCGGGATGATGATGATGGAATGGTACATACACACACCTTTTCACCATTTTCCAGTCCAGCCTAATAAATTCAAAAACTCATAAACATTTATAATAAAGCCTCCTAAAGCTGATAATTTTAAATGGGCCTGGGGTAAAAAAAAACAAAAAACAAAACACGTGGAACGCATCCCTGTTGTGCAACTTGTGCACAAGATCCCACACATTGCTATTGTGTGACCTTTGTTTCACTACATCCTCCTTGTTCCCCTCAGCCTCCTATTGGTACTCCGCGGAGGTCTGATTCAGCCATCTCGGTCCGATCTCTCCATTCCGAGTCCAACATGTCTCTGCGCTCCACTTTCTCCCTGCACGAAGAGGAGGAGGACACGGTATTATGGCCAGCACAAACACACTGTATACAGTACCACATATGTATGACATGCATGTGCATTAATATGCACATGCATACACATTAAATAATAAAAAACACAATAACAAGATAGGTTTGGAACTGAAACCACACCACAAATGGAGTAACACTAACAAATTTGTGTTTATGTGCAGGAACCCCAGGTGTTTGCTGAACAGCCATCAGTAAAACTGTGCTGCCAGCTCTGCTGTAACGTCTTCAAGGACCCTGTCATCACCACATGTGGGGTAAGTTTACTTATGTCCTTAAACACCCTTTTTTAATGATCACCCTTTTTTCCTTGAAAGAGTGGGTTTGTTGATGATTCTGTGGGAATGTGAGCGCTTAACAAACAGTCAGTTGTTAAAGTTTACTATTATAATGAGAACAAGAAAATTGTGGACTCTTAAAATTTCACCACACCTGTTTCTCCCTCTTTCCTCAGCACACGTTCTGCAGACGATGTGCCTTGACTTCAGGTGAGGCTTAAACTGTGCTGATGAGAGTAATAGACCCACCACTAAGAACCTTAATAATGGCTATATTTCATCTAGATTTACAGCAGTGTATTTCAAAGCATTGTCTATTTTAACTTTACCTTCATTTTATTCCTCACAGACAAGTGCCCAGTGGATGCGGCAAAACTAACGGTTGTGGTGAACAACATCGCGGTAGCAGAGCAGATAGGAGAGCTGTTCATCCACTGTAAATACGGCTGCAGGGCCACAGGCAGTGGTGCAGGAGCGGCCGCAGCCTCCAGTGCCACAGTGGCTGGGAAGCCAGGAGCGTATGAGGTGGACCCGCTGGGCTGCCCGTTCACCATCAAACTGTCCACACGGAAGTAAGGAGTAAAGGCTTTATAGGATGTTGCATTTTTACTGCAAAATATAAATAAATAAATAATAAATAAATATAATAACTTACTTTGCAGTGCTGTTTCTGACTTTTTTTTTAATCCCAACTCTTTTTTATCTCTGCAGAGAACATGAGGCCAGTTGTGACTACAGGCCAGTCCGCTGTCCCAACAACCCCTCCTGCCCCCCACTGCTCACCATGAACCTGGAGGCTCACCTCAAAGAATGTGAGCACATCAAATGTCCCCACTCCAAATATGGGTGAGTCCTAAAAAACACACATTTCTTACACTGTGTATAATCTGTTGCTCATTTGCAGTCTCCTCACCTGCCTTCCACTAATCTGCTCGTCTTTTCCTCCACAACAGCTGTACATTCATCGGTAACCAAGACACGTATGAAACACACCTGGAGGTGTGCAAGTTTGAGGGGCTGAAGGAGTTTCTGCAGCAAACAGATGACAGGTGAGCAGACCTGAAGCTGCTGATTGTAGTAAAAATATAAGACTTTATATATTCTCATCTGAAGAGTTCAGATATTCAAATTTGATTTAAACTGGGTCCTTTCTGTCTGTTAAACAGGACCTAAATAAAATGAACATGTTATTTTCTGATATTTCTGTATGTGATCTCCGACCTTTGACCCCGTTAGGTTCCATGAGATGCAGCTGACTTTGGCCCAGAAAGACCAAGATATTGCTTTCCTGCGTTCCATGTTGGGCAAACTATCAGAGAAATTAGATCAGCTAGAGAAGAACCTGGAGCTCAAGTTTGGTAAATCTTCATTTTATGTGCTTATTCAGCCACAGAGACCAGGACCAAGATTAGATTCTTCCTCACAAGTTATTTGCATGTTTACACACTTGAATTAGAGCGTTCAGCTCCACACAGCATGCTGGTGGAGCAGGTGGACTATTAGTATCTGGCTCACTGCAGAGGTTGTGTTCAAAGAACAGGTGTTGTGATGCCTGCGGCTCATTTTAATTGGTCATACGTACTAATGTTTTTTTCTGTTTTTATACATTCTTTCTTTGGGCTCTGGAAGTTACTGCTGGTTAATATGTCGCCTTAATGGGCCAGGTTTCAGTCACTGTTTCACACTTTGTTCCATTGTCTGACAACAGAAACAGAATTATGTGTAAATGAGAACAGCTTTTTGGGAATTTGGCTGTATTAAAACACTATGTGTGAGCACAGACAGTAGGAGAGAAACAGATGAACGGCAGTACAGCTGTATACTAGGTTTAGATCTTGCCATGTTAGATTTTGTGTGTCTTCTAATCATACCCTTAATGCTACCAGTTTGCTAAAATGTGAAAAGATATAGACTAAAACAACAGGGTCCAGGTTGTAGCTCACAGTGTAAGACTTCGGTGGAGGTGGGGTGGCAGGGGAGAAAACCCCATCTTCTAAACAATCTAGATGAAGTCTTCACAAACCTAAAAAGCATGTATGAACATCTCTGTTTATGGCTAGGAAGTGATCTGTAGTTACCTTTATCTATTTGACACAAAGAGGTTTATAGGTGTTGCATTTTGAGAAAGAGACCATTAACATTGAATTGGTGCTCTGAGTTTAGGTATGGGGATTGGTATTGGGGTGAAAAAGCTGGATTGGTGCTTCCTTAAATTACCTGGGTTTTTTTTTTCCTCAAAGTTATTGTGCCTGTGTGTGTGTGTTTCAGACGTGTTGGATGAGAACCAGAGTAAACTGAGCGAGGACCTGATGGAATTTCGTAGAGATGCCTCCATGCTGAATGTAAGTCTGTGTGCACCTTTCACGCAAATGTATGTTTAGGAATAAAAATTAATTAAGAACCAGAATAAAAGGACTGGAATTTGCAGATATCTGTGAGTGAGCAGCGCTGGATTGTGAAACTAGTCAGCTTATAAAGTACTTAATATTCAATCTGTGTGTGGGGGTGTGTGTGTGTGTGTGCAGGATGAGTTGTCCCACATCAACGCCAGGCTCAACATGGGAATCCTGGGCTGTAAGTATCTGCCTGTCCTCCATTACTCTTCACCTCTCTCAGCAGAGGAAGACATTTGGAAAACTGTTGCCAAAAACTGGATCCTGTCAAGTTTTGAATAATTTCGTCATTATAGTTGTGCTGATGTGAAATGCAAATTGTGGCTCTGACTTCCTTCTCTGACCATTCCTTCCTCCTGTCCCTCACTCCCACTCACCTTCCTTTACCAGCCTCCGTCTGTCTCTAACTAATTGTCCGTTTTCTGTATTTTATATGCGCCTCTCTTATGTCGTTTCCAATGAGAAATGTAAATCCTGTCTTTCCCATCTGTGTGTAGCATACGACCCCCAGCAGATCTTCAAGTGTAAGGGCACATTTGTTGGTCACCAGGGTCCAGTCTGGTGTCTGTGCGTCTACTCCACTGGAGACCTGCTTTTCTCGGGATCCTCAGATAAGACTATCAAGGTAACATCAACGCACACACTCATAGATAAAGAACAATGCCACGTTCAGGCCAACATTATGACCACTAAAAACACACTTTCCTTTATTATTTCACAAACACATTTGATGTGTTTGTGATTTAAGATTTCAGCTTTTTAGCAGAATGTGAATGAATCTCCTCCTTCCCCCCTCAGGTGTGGGACACTTGCACCACCTACAAGTGTCAGAAAACCCTTGAGGGTCATGATGGCATTGTATTGGCTCTGTGTATCCAGGGGTAATAAAATTTACATATGCACCTAAACACACAGTGTGATCATAAGATTCACGTCAACTGGGAATGGCCAGCCTTTCTTCAAAGCCTGACTCTGCTATTTTTTATTTGTCTCCATAGAAACAGGCTATACAGCGGCTCTGCAGATTGCACCATCATCGTAAGTAACAGTCACTTCTCTACTTCCCCTTGTTTTAAAGGAAAATTTGCACAGTTGAACTGTTTTGAAAAGTTTGGTTTTTGTCTTTTTGTTTTCTTGATGCTGTTCATGTTGCGTAGGTGTGGGACATACAGACCCTGCAGAAAGTCAATACTATCCGTGCCCATGACAACCCTGTATGCACACTGGTCTCCTCCCACAACGTGCTGTTCAGCGGCTCTCTCAAGGCCATCAAGGTACAGCTATTTACATGATGTATCACCCAGTGTATGTTGTGTTCTATATCATTTTTAAAGCTTTCTGCACAGGAATCTGTTTATTTTCCACGTGTCAAAGTTTATTTAAAGTGCAGTGTCGCATGAAAATGTCTCTACGCCCTTTACAGCAATGAGAACAACAGAAGAACTAACATAAAGAACAAAGACAAATAAAAATCAGTGCAGATAAAAGACTGAAAACTGTGGCAGTAAAATCCACAAAATGCGAAGAGAGAATTAGAACAAACATCTGGTAATCATAAGATATACATTGAAGGACAGAGAGCCAGCCACAAGAGTAAAACCAGCTTCCAGTTGTGATGTTGTGGCTGGTCGGTGTAAGTGGTAACAGTATGAGAATCCTCAGACACCAGCTTTATTTTTTGTGTATTCTTGAGGCAGATGAGTAACCAGGAGCTGATTTATCTGGTGAAATGTAATCAGAGAGGTGCTGGCCCTTGTAGAGCTTTACATGTCATGATGAGTACTTTGGATAAACTGAGAAATTGATGGATTGGATGAGCCTAATGCAGAGACAGTGAAAACAGCAGACTTAATGCAGGAGTAAAGTGAAAACATAAAGGCTTTAAACTTACTGCACTGAGAAGTTACAAAGCCATCAAGGTCCAGAGACAGTGGTCTCACAGTGAAGACGTTCACTTTTTAAATTAAGACAGGCAAACATGAATATTTGAGACAGTCGTGGATCAGCTGAATAACTGTGTATCAACAGCACATCAATGAAAATTGACCCAATAATTTACAAATAACAATGAGTAATGTGGTTTAGTGAGTAAAGAGTGATCGCTGCAGCCTTGTCTTTCTTAATCTGGTTACAAGCGAGTGCAGGAAAGGAAAAGGGGGGTGGGGGTGTTGTGTGTGATGTCAGTGCTCTTAAACAGGGACTTTCCTTTCCTGCCCATCTCGACTCTACCTCCTCCTCCTTCGATCTCTAAGCTGCTCTGTATTTCAGCTCACTGACATCATGCATTTAGCTGTTTTCAGCCTGTTCATCAGCCTCAGCTCAGCTCTGTGTGTGAGTGTGTGTGTGTAATTCCATGAGTGTGTAATAGTTAAAAAGTAGTTACTCATTTCAGTTTATGTCACGGGTTGTTGATGGTGATGAGTTGCTGAAACTAAGTTTATATGTAGAGTAATTTAATAGGGCAGGGAAAAGCACATTGTTAGAGGATTGTGTTTTTTTGGTTTTTTTTTTGTGTGAATAGGAATTTTTTATTTCAAAGTTCTCAAGAACTGCAGCTGTCATTCCTTCGCCTAAGTGTTTTATTCTCAAGGGGTATTCTCTTTCATAGTTTGACGTAAGTAAAGTTTGTTTGTGCTGTAGTTTCAATTTCAATTATCCTTATTTTTGTGTGTGTAGGTGTGGGACATCGTGGGCACAGAGCTGAAGCTGAAGAAGGAGCTGACCGGTCTGAATCACTGGGTCAGAGCATTGGTGGCCTCCCAGAACCACCTGTACAGTGGCTCATATCAGACCATCAAGGTAGGTGGAGGGGAGGGGAGACATAAGTGGTGTACATACACACAGTTCAAATTCATGTTTAGGTTGACCGGTCATAGCTGAGCAGCCATAACAAGGCACTGAAGGTGTGCCAAACTTTGGATTGCTCCACCTGTTTGAGCAGTATGCCTGTTTGTAGTGTTTTTAGGCTTTACTAAACCAATAAGAGGCAAATTGGAAGGATTAAACTGTGTTTATTTGCTTCAATGTAAGCCTCAAATCTTAGTATGCCTGTCTAGCTTGATTACTACCCACAGTAAGAACCCAGCGCTATTACCAAAGGCCAGGGGTGTGTCATTAGATAACCATGTAATCATGTGGCTCCAACATAACCTGTTATGTTAGAGAAACACCTGTTCAGCAGATGCTAGCTCATCAGAGTTTAGAGTAACAATAGAAACTTTGACCTGATCGATTTGGCTTTAGGGAAGTTTTCTTTCCAGCAACTCCACCCAGACTTGTATTAGATATTGTTACAGTGCCAAACTCATTGTTATTCCTCTTCCTCTAAATCTTTTCTCATCTAAAAGTGAGGTGCAATGTTTGAAAACCAAACATTTTAGCATAAATCTAATACAAGATGATAATACAAGAACAGTGACATAATTTTCATGTCTTCTGCAAGGATGATTAACTTCATACTTTCATCAGCTTTATAGCCTCCATGTCCCAGTATCATAACATGTGTGATATACATACGTATGTTATGTAGCGCCTTGTTTTCAAATGAATCATCTGTAAACAATAAAAAGCCACTGTCAGCTGCTAAAGTTGTCAGGGAGAAGCTGCTGTTGTCTTCTTCTGTGTAAAACTGAAGACCTGCTGTGTGAACTGCTGCTCTTATCTCTGTAAACTGAAGATGTGTTGTGCTGAAATGGAAAGCTTCACATAGTAACAGTAACTCAGGAGGGCGGGGCATAACACACAGTCAATTGAATAAAAGTCCTGCAGTACATAGTTACGAGACAAAATGGCTTCAGATTTTGAAAGTGTTGTGTTTGGCAGGTCGTACAGATTTATGTGCCAGTGACAGACTTGAGTGGAAGTTGTCCCTGTGGTTATGTCCCTGTGGTTAAGTCACTCCAGCAATCAAAAATACAGCTACGCATTATGTATGGGAATTATTAATAGATAAAACTCTAAATATGTTTAATTACATGCTCTGTTGTGTGTGTTAGCCTGTTTGTTACTACGTGGAGCAGGGTCAAGGCCCTCAGTTTTATCTGATATGTGCATCAGCGTGCTCCTGTTGAGCACACTCTGGGTGTTAATTAGCTGGAGTACAGAAACTGTTGCTGTGTGTGGGTGTGTGTGTGTGTGTGTGTGTGTGGGTGTGTGTGTGTGGTGTGCAGTTAAAGCCATTTGGAAATATTGTGGCCAGTAATTGATTTCTGTATTCTGTATATAAAAAGGCCTTTGTGTCTGTGTCTTGACTGTCATCTTCATTCACTGCCTCATTGTTGAAACTGCACGTGTGCCTACATGTGCATCTCTGCCTGTGTGTGCGCGTGCATGTGTGTGTCCACGCTGTCTTTCTGGAGTTGGTCACTAATGAACACCTCAGGGACACCGTGGAGAGATGAAGACAGAAAGAGAAAAGAGAGCAAAGAGAGAGGGGTTGGTTGTGGGAATGGGGGACGTCTGTGGAAGAATGAAGAATGAGGAAAGAGAGATGAAAGCAAAGATAAAGTAGACTGTGCTCTTTTTTTACGATGCCTAGAAGCGGAGCAGTTAGTCTCTAGCCAGTACTTAGCCAGTTAGTCTCTAGCCAGCCGGAGAAGTCATTTAGAAAATGTTTTGCTTCAGAAAATGCTGTGACAAATGTTGCCAATATTCAGTGCAAAATATCCCTTTGAACATTTTAGCAATTATGTAACTGTGACACAGAGCACCTACAGTACAAAGCTCCTGGAGGACTGTTTAGTCCCTGAAGATAGTTTTGTCAGTGTTTAACTGGAAAACTCTTTTTTCCACTCGTTTCTTTTCTAAAATCCCAAAAAGAAACTTCTTTTAGTTTGTATTATTAATGTTTCCCAAGTTGAACTAGTCTTTGAATACTAATATATTTCACAAAAACTAGTTGGCACTGTTCAGCCACAGCCCCTGTAATCTGCTGGTATATTTGCCTTTGTTGAATATTATAAATATATTGAGACAGGCAGGATGGGGCAAAGGGAGAGGAAGGTGCTTTGTGACAAAGCTTGATGCTGAATATAAAACAAAAGATGTTACATTTTCATGCTGTGTAATTTGTGTGCCATGTGTAGACCAACAATAGCACTACAACAAAAATTCTGCCATAGAGGGCAAAAGAAAAAAGAAACAGAACCAACAGAAAATGCCGTCGTTGCTGTACATAATCGAAATATATACATGACTGGAGTTAGTGATTACCCTGTCCAGTTGGGTTTCTTATTGATTATTCTTTTGATTACATTTTCAGTCTCAATACTAATAGTAAAGATGTTTATGAAGCTGTGAGCAGTAATATTTGGTTTGTTTATGTGATGTACAATTGAAGCAATGCATGCATGCCCATGCATTGCTTTCCACTGTTCAGCTTCAGCAGCATAAGAGACGTCTTGTCATGTATGTTAGTAAATGTGAAGCTGTGTGTTTTGTGTGTGTCATAGATTGTTTTCAGTGCTGCATTGTGATTGGTCAACAGGACTAGCCAGTTAAACTACAGATGACTGACTGTGTTGCCATGGAAATTAAATTTGACAATTTGCAGGTGTTGCACAATTCACTTTTGTGTGTGTGCTTATTTGTCCCTTTCCAAGACAGATGCACTGTCACATCCTTTTTTACCATCCTCCTCTTTCTCTTCTAAAGTCTCTGGTTTTTTTTGTTTTTTTTTTACCCTCCACCCTCCTTGACTCCCTCTTTCTCTCTCCCTGTCAGATCTGGGACATCCGCTCTCTGGAGTGTGTTCACGTCCTGCAGACCAGTGGGGGCAGCGTCTACTCCATTGCTGTCACTAACCACCATATCGTCTGTGGCACTTATGAAAACCTCATCCATGTGAGGGAGCCACACACAAGCACATACACACAGACTGCCAACACTTTTTATCTTCATTTTACTGTTCTTCAAATCTGAGTTTCCTGCCTGATGAGCAAATCTAAACTTGCAAGTTATAAGATCATTATTTCAACTTACTTTTGTTTTTTTCTTTTTCTTTTTTTTGCCTTGGAGCATCGAATTTATATTCAGATAAATGTTGTGCACTGTAATGACAGAGATAAAATATTAGCCAAACTTCTTAGTGTGGTGATGATTATGATGATGAAGGTGCATCTCTGTCCTCTCCAGGTGTGGGACATTGAGTCTAAAGAGCAGGTGCGGACCCTTACAGGTCACGTGGGAACAGTTTATGCTCTCGCTGTCATCTCCACCCCTGACCAGACCAAAGTGTTCAGCGCCTCCTACGACCGTTCCCTCAGGGTGAGGATGGATTGTGTGTCTGTTTCTGTGTGTGTAGGCGTGTTGGTGTGTAAAGATGGAACAGTTCTACAGCAATACACACATAGATGTAATGACTGTGTGACTGTGCATTATCAGTTCTAAATTAAAAAAAAAAGAGTATTAAAAGAACAAGGTAAATATATAAGCTGCAGCCACCAACCGCTTATTTTATCACAGACTGAAAATGGGCTATGAGCTAGCAGCTAGCTTGGCTCTGTCAAAGCCACCTTCATACTAGCACCGATAAAGCTCACAGATTTACCATGCTATAGCTCATTTGTGTAATCTGTACAAAAATGGAAGAATAAACACAACACACACTTCTCATCTAACAGAAAACAAGCTTAATTATCAAAACTGAACTGTTGAACCTTGTAACTGGGGAATTGTATGTTTGAACATCACCGTCATCAGTCACAGCACCCAAAACTGTACTCACCGTAGAGTTACCAGATTCATGGTGCATATTAATAGACATTTTATTAATTCATTTTCTTGGCTGAGCTGGTCAGATGTTTATACTTTCATAAAAAACTGTGTACCAACAAAAAGGAGAGAAAGAAGTTGTGTATAAAATACTCTGGTACATCCTGCTTTAAAATAGAAAAAATAAAATGTTGTTTGCTTGTTTTGTAGGTGTGGAGCATGGACAACATGATCTGTACCCAGACCCTGCTGAGGCACCAGGGCAGTGTAACAGCTCTGGCTGTTTCCAGGGGCCGCCTCTTCTCTGGAGCTGTTGACAGCACCGTCAAGGTATGACAGATGATCCTCCGTCAGCCGCTCCACCTGCTGCACATATGCATCTGTCTGAGCCTCTGCTGTTGACTGTTCATACCATGTTCACTGTCATTCATTACTACAGAGTTTTCTCCTTTATCCATCCAGCAACCTTTAGATCTGCAGTTCAGATTTTCATCGGTTTAACCTTCATTGTTTTTCAAATGAGACAGGGCCAGAAAAGAAGCGTCAAACATAACCTCACAGAGGCTGTAGACCAGCTTCATAAAAAGCCTTTCAGAATAAAAGCACTTTGAAATAAGTTCAAATCATGAAAATGTTTTGATAGCTATTCTTAATACATAAGAAAATCCTGATCTTTCTTGTCCTAATCTGCAGGTGCATATGAATGACTTTGTTTTATGGTGTGTTGTAATGTTGTTGGATCTTCTAACTTATTTTCTCTCTTTCTCTTTCTCTCTCTCTCTCTCTCTCTCTCTCTCTCTCAGGTGTGGACATGCTAAGTGAGCAGTTTGCTCTGCAGTTGAGTCCAGTCGACTTCACGTCTCGTTAACTTTTCCACATGATTTCCTCCTCCACACTCATTTCTTTGATAGTGATTTAACGGCCACAGACCAATAATAACCACCACTCCACGATCAAGCTGCATTGGAACTGTTTTACTAAGTGTTGCTTTTTAAAGTTCGAACAAACACTCCGACATGTCGACCCAATCGTCAGGATCGTGGGTCAGCTCCGGGTCACGCTCCTTGGTGACTGCAGTGACCCAGTGCATTATGGGGCAAATAAGACAAGCTGCCTTACGGTTGCAACGCACTCCGCCAAAACTGAGATTGAATGAGCGCTGCACTCCTGTAATCAGAGCAGGAAGCAGAGAGGATTATGGTTGTTGGAGTTTTTCAGACTGTAGATGGTCCTGCCTGCTTCCTGCAGATACACCTGCCATTTAAGAACTGTACTGATGATGCCTAATGTATACTGTTCAAATATGTGTATGGGCTGGTTTCACAAACATGGACTGACTCTACACTCACTCTCAACACTTATGTGACTTTTCAAAAGCCAAATCATTCTTGAGAGAAATCCCAGAATGCACCAAATTCATTAAAGAAGTAAATCTGGAATTAAATCTGTTACTAGTCATTTTATGCAAATGAAGTAGCAGCAGTTTTATGCTGAGATTAATGTGAACAGAGTTTTCTCTTCTCAGACACCTCAGCAAATGACCTTCTGTTTACTGCTTTAAGTGATTTGAGCAGTGATGGTCAAGGCCACAGATGAACGCAGTTACAACATCTGAATGCCAGCTTCAGCTTGAGTCTGGATCCACCAAGCCTTTGGCTAAACATGCTTTCAGACTTTGCGTGCTTTCACACCTAAACAGTTTGTTTAAAAAAAAACCTGCTGCATTTTAAACATTTAGTTTGGTACAGTTGCTCTGATGACAGCGCTGTCAGTATAACTGTGGTGTGGACCAAAGAACTGTCTGAGAGGGTGGGATCTAAGAGCTGTTCGTTTGTCACGTTTTTCATCCTGTTTCTGCTCCAGTTGTTAAAGTCTCGATTGATAATATGGATTATCAGTTATTTCTTCATGTGATACCAAGAGAACATAAATATATACATAAGAAGCAGGACAGTGCAGCGTGATCAGAATTTGACTTGCCCACAGGGGTTCACGTGGGGCCAATGAATGACAGCCAGCGTGAACTCGAAACAGAGCAGAACCAAGACGGTTTTCTCACTCCCTTGTTCATTGTAGTTGTCGCCCAGTTCAGTTTTGTGAAACCAACCTTTACAAATCACCTTTTACTAAGTGAAGACTTTAAAGAAAATGACAGATCTATAGATTTACTGAGTTTTATATTAGTGCCATGATAGAGCTGTATTCAGAGCCACTCCCAACAGTTGTAAAGTAACAGAAAGTGCCGAGCCTGGACATGTGCCCATGAGAATGACTCACACTGGCCTACATAACAGAGAGACAGGCAGAGAGGAGGAGACAGTTTGTGCACATGTATGTGTCTGTTATTGTGTATACGTGAGTGCATTTCAACGAGTGCCATATGTGCAGATGAAAAGTTAGGAGAGACTGCAATGATGCCTGCCCCTCCCCTCTCTCTGTCTCCCTCCTCCCTCTCTCGGATCTCTATCATCAGCTGGATAGAAGAAACATAACCACAGATTAACACTTTATGGCTGTAGCACTTGATGGACTCACAGTGAAGGCAGGCGGTGGAATTAACCTCAGAACTCCCAGAGCAAAGTGCCATTAAGCTAAAGCGAAGTCCTGTTTTCCTAAATTATGTTTGAGGACCCACATTGGGTTGAAAATATGAACGATGACTAAACATGCCTGGGAGGGAAGTTTTTAAGCTAATGAGATCGTGTACCACCCACAGCAAATTTAGACACCTCAGCCAAATTAGATTTTTACAGATGTTCAGAAGTATTTTGCTTTTATTTCAATGCAAATATGGCCACTACTTCCTGTAGCCTTGTTGAGAAAGGTAGAGGAGGGGAAGAGAGAAAGTGTCTTCACTGGTCACAGTTTCAGTGATTTCTTGTAGACTTGTAATCATGTAAAAGCCTGAGTTGATCATTGATCAGTAAAACTGTTGTACACTTTGAGAACTGTGGATCTGATTTATTGTACCAATTAAATTCACTGCTTCATTTGCTAGATAGCATATGGACACTGAGTATAAACCTTATTTACTGTGGAGTTAAAAACAAGTTCAAGGTCCACTTACTGGCTTTTTCTGCAGCTTTCAACCATATCAATCGCATTTAATGCTAAAGACTGTCCTTGAACAGAGAGAGGGGTTAGAAACTCCCATATATGACGACCTGTTGTGTTATCAGTGTCATAAGTCATGTGATGAAGATTATGAGAAGCTGTTGAAAGCCCTGGAAAAAGCTCATAAAAAGCTTCTTGACCTTGAGTTCAGTTTTGATTTTTTTTTTTTTTTTTTTTTCCTTTTAGTCAATAGAAGCAAAATTAAATTAAATTTCATACCACTAACTGCTGAATATTTTACGTTAGGGGCTGACTCATTTATTGCAACAGTTTCCTACTTGGGGATTGGGAATCCCCCCCTCCTCCGTCCAAGGGTTCTCAAGATAAAGATCAGGAGTCATACTGAGAGAGGGTGAGTAGAAAAACATGATCCTGCTTTTTTCCTCGAAATGTGCAAGCACTAACAAAGCTTTGTTTCAATGGGTCACATGCCAAAGATGCAGGGAACTAGCTAACTAGCTGTAGCCAGGCATGAGGGGTATAAATCTTCTCATCCAATTTTTGGCCATGAAACCAAACTTTCCCAAAATGCTGAACATTTTGAAATCTACTTTACCAGAGCACTTATGTGAGAGCAAGAGGCCCGTGAGTGCTGTATTAAAGCAGCCATGTGCTGCCCCCTGGAGGAGGACCTTTGAAAATACAGACTTCATGTTCCAACACAATGGGAGGCTGAGGGTGGTGCAGTTTGTATATAACATTTATTTATTCAGAGCAGATGGCCATAAGATGCAGTCACTTCAAGCACACCACTGTCCACACACATACACACTCACACACAGGTTTCATACAGTCAATAGCAGAGCGACACATAACACACTCGGCCTCTCAAGCACTCACATACAGTCACTGCAGAGCAGAGGAGACCAGTCCAGTATCTGTTCAGATAAGCACAGGCGGAAAATCAAATAAAAACAGCTTGGCTTTTTCTTTTAAGAAAAAAAAAAACAACTTTTGCTCCACAACAAACTCGACCATCTGTTTGTTGACCTTAGAAGCCTGACCCAACCCTGACCCCCAGCCCCCACACACCCAAACACAATACAACATGAGAGATGACCAAAATCAGACCCAAGGAAGAAGGAGAAAAGGAAAAATGTTGCTTGAACGAGACAGGCCGAGTTTAAAAGCAAGGACGTCCAGCTGTAAGCTGTGAGGGTGGAAGATCGGAGGCGTCTGCTGTAACAAGAGAGAGAGCTAGTTTACCTCTGTACAGGGACGTTACCATGGAAGTTATGTTACCCTGCATGAATGCACCACAAACTAGACCAGAAAACAAAAATTTTATCCTGAAAATCTGACAAATCGGAGAACATTTTGGGACCAGAATATTTGAACACACCAGTGAAATTAATTGAGCCACGTGCCTTTGCAGAAATAGCAAGATTTGTGTCAGTAAACAGTCAACACATCTGCTAACAGCTGGACCAGCCATCGCAACTGGCATTTTACTGGTTGGTTTTCATTAAAGGGGTGTTTTGTTAATCAATCAGTTAAAAGAAGTTAGTTCAACATTGTGGAAAATATGCTCACTTGTTGTCTTGATATGAAACTAGCCAAACAGCTGGTTAGCTTAGCTAACTGGGAAACAGCTGGCCTCACTTTGTCTAAAGTTAAGAAAAACCACAACGTGTCATTTTTACACTTCAGTTTCTGTACAAATCAAATAAACAACATCCTAAGCAGTGAGTTAGCTAACTTTCCTCTCTTTCCCAGTCCTTACACTAAGCTAAGCTAAGCTAACCTGCTGCTCGCTGCGGCTTCAAATTTTTCATACAGACCTGAGAGCGTATTTACCGAAATGTTCTATTTCTACTTTTAATGTTCTGACAAAATAGCACATGAATGCAGGAGCTAACTTGGGTGACCCATATGTTGCATGTTCCAGCAAGCACGTGAACGCATCATGTGAAGTGGCCAATGTGCAGCAGACTTATTGGAATAAATCTGTCTCTAACTGTCCAATCAGACAAGTAAGGCCTGTGTGTGTATGAACAGAACAGTAAGAGGGGGAAAAGATGTCATATCAAATAATGAAGCAAAACAGAGGGAAGAGAAAGCGATCCCCATATTTTGTATAGACCCATCTACTGTATTGTAGTCAGACCAAAATCACAAAGCAAGGCACATGTTTCAAAGAAAAAAACAGAAAAAACTCAACAATGCATTTAAAACAGTTATAAAATAATACAACTAAACAACAAGAATTGCTTGTATTATACACATTGGACACATGTACACATGTAGGCAGAGGGAAAAAAAGAAAAAAACAAACACTTCCTGGAAATATCCCAACATGGTATCCTACAATGATTCATCAGCTCGGACCACTTAAGCATGGAGAAGCAAACTGATTCAACACTCAGATTAGATCTGTTTACTTTGAAAAATAGTCTTCAGGATGACACACACATCATAAATACACTTTTTTTGCAAATATCCATATATATATAATCTCTATGTGATCGTAATTTAAATACCACAGCTATTCTCTGAATTCTTATATAAGGAGTGTGGCTGCTATGGGACTGTGAAACCTAGATTTTCTTAATGGGCTGAGGTGCAAATAGCTTATCATAGTATTGCACCTCTCTACCTGGTTTTAGGAACGTGACGTTGCACTGAAACAAACCATCCAGCTTCACAGATCTCTGCTGCCGCTCGCTCCATCTTAACACTTTTTTTTTTTAGTCCCATGAAAAAGCTGGCATGGCAACACACTGTGTGGTAACCACGGTGATGCTGATGAGGATGGTGGGAGTGATAATGTAGATTGTCATGGCAACAGGGGGTGGGTGGTTGGGAGAGTGTGGGATGAGAGAGATAAAGAAGGAAAGGGAGGGGTTATTGGCTAAGGTCTCAGGAAAGGTTTCGGTCATTGTGTATTTTTCTTTTCTTTATATCCTGGAGAAATAAATTCAGGGTTCCCACACACTGATCTGGGGAAGTTACAGATTTAACCAGTATATATTAATACAGCATCTTAAAAGTAAGGATATTGGCTGATATTGACCTGATTACATGTTTTCACACTCACCAGTTCAACTAGAAAGGAAGAATATTAGAATGGTCACAGATTAAGGATTTTGTAGATGTTGTTTTAAGAATTCTTAACAAAGTAACTGTTTCTGTGGAAAAAAACTTTTAATACACCTTATAATCTATGTGGAGGGGATCTTTAGATTTTTGAAAATATATTGGACTTGATTAACTCTGGAATGATCGAAGGTGTGTATGATAACACTGACTTTCAGTCACTGAATTGAAAAGTTACTCATCTTTGTGTGGGAGTGTGCGAAACCTGACGTTTGTTGCTACGTGCTTGTTTTTTTTGTTTTGTCTGAAATAACAGCAGGTATCAGGAATGATTTGAAACTGTCGGGGTCAAGTTGAGTTCATTGGCCTTGCTCTCTCTAAACACGTGGCTCTGACTCTGGTGCTTTTGTTGCATTGTGCAGGGGAGTTTAAAGGTTGATCTGACCTTTGACCCCCGAGACTCATCCACCTGAAGAACTTACCAACCCTACCACCTTGCCTTGCTAAAATCTTGAACCTAAAAGCCCCTAAACTGCATCCTGAAATCCTTCTATAAAACTTCCTGTGGTGCCGACTTTAACATCAAGACCTAACATTTGCTTTCCAAGACAACCTGCTGTGGCCTCACTGCAGTTTTCTCTCCCCCTCCCCTTCTCTCGTCTTAGTTTATATTGTGCAGGCTCCCGTGTATATATATATGTGTGTGTGTGTGTGTGTGTGTGTGTGTGTGTGAGAGAGAGAGAGAGTGTGTGCGAGCTGGCTGCATGGGTCATTGTGCTTCTTCTGTGTGAGTGTGACTGTGTGAGTGTGTTGAAGGTGATGATGAGGATGCAGCAGACTGCATGGATGCAGCCAGGACAGGAAACTGGATTTGATCCTGAAATTCCAACAATCCACAAGGTGAACCCAGCACTAACATACCTGTCACACTGTCCCTGTCACACACACACACACATGCACACACACACACTAACATACACACACTTCAGGAGCTGAATAGTCTCGTTTTGGTCACAGATAAAATTTTTTCCATCAAGTCATTTACATCGTCACAACACCAGAGGTCACCATTCCACACAGAACCAAGACATCAAACCAAAGAGCTAGAGATTCATATTTATCGGTATATTATATATTAGTGTGCTAATGCAGGACTTTTTCAGTAGATATAAACTCTCCATGCTTAGAATGTACACATACCATACTATGATTCATTACACAGTTGGTTTTTCAATCAGTATTAGTTTAGTGTATTTGTTCAAGTTCACATGGAGTTCTTAAAAGACCCATGTTTTGATTGCAGTCTCCTCCATTTTGTTGCATTACTTCATCTCTCCGTCTGCTGTTTTTTTTGTTTTTATTTTTTTTATTTTTCTCTCCTCATCAGTCGGTTTTGGTCCTTTTTTTTAAAAAAACTCTCTGTTTTAGTGTCTCTCTCTTTATCCCTCCTTCATTCTAGCACTCTCTCTGCCACATGTCTGTCCAGGCTTGTGGCACCGCTCCATCATCATTTCCATCATCAGGAGATGTGAGGAAGAGGAGGATAAAGGAGGTTTTTCCAGAGCACCGCGGGACAGACGGACGACAGGAAGAGTGAGGAGGGGATGGGCACGACGGAGAGAGAGAAGGATGAAGAGAAGGAGAGAGAGACAGAGAGAAGGTAGAGAGGCATGTTGCCCATCTGAGTCACTCCTGTTGCAGCGTTGCCGTGGAGACACGCTGACTGGTTTCTATGGTTACTCCAACATGGCGTCCAGCTGGTCGGCCAGGTCATCAAACATGCTGCCGATGTCGTCCAGGATGCTAACCGTGGTTGTATGCTCAGCCACAGAGCTAAATATACACACACGCACACACACACACACACACACACAGAAGCACAACATTATACCAAATGACAGAGAATACTTCAAATCTTAATTTCTGTGTATCTCATTTCACAGTGGTTACCAGTGGCACTGGTACTGAGAAGGTGGAGCTGGCTGACTGTTTACTAAGCTCCACCCCCTTAGCTACTGTTGCTACACCTGCCGAGCTTTCATTTCTCACATGGCAGATTTACCATCAGACATTTTGAAACTATTGGTCCTCAGTGTTTTGGATGGAGAAACCAGGGAGGAGAAAGGAACGGATGTTACAGGAGATAGAAGTTTTAATTTTCTAAGTTATATTTTTGGAATTTCTGCCTTTATTTTTGACAGCTACTGTGTGGAGCAACAGGAGTAGTAATAAGGACAGTAAGGTACACACTTAACCAGGTGAGCCAACGGAGAGAGAAGTTTTAATTGATCTTCGGTGGAAACTGCAGAAAACAGCAAGTCTGATGTGAACCTGTGCACAGAGGTTTCTGTGGTTATTTTGTTGCAGTTTTGTGCTTGTTGCACAAAATTTTACCAGTGGATCTGCTGTGCATTATGGGGGCTTGACGGTGCACAACTCCTGTTAGAGACCGCGGATGGAGCGAAGAAGGCTGCAAAGGGTCACCAGAGTCAAGGGAAGGCCTTCAGACTACCTACAACCAGTCCTGGATTACAGAGCTGGTAAGAGTCACCCATTAATCTTTGCTCTGTTTGGCTGGTATTACCAACAGAAAACACCACCTCGGAGTTCTTGGCCATTACTGTCAGTTTGCCACTGTGAAACTAAAATTATTTGTGTGAGTGAGTTATTCTGTGTATATGAGAGTGTGTGTGCTCCTTACTCCTCCTGCCGCAGTATCTTATCCTCCACAGCCCGCAGAGCCGCGGCCAGCGAAGCACTTGTCTCCTCCAGCTTCTGATGCACCAGGGAATCCACACTGAAGTCCGGTGTTGTTGTAGCAGTCGGCACTGTCACCCCACCACCAACCATCCCACTGTCCACTGACACTCCCCCGATGGAGGATCGAGGGGGCTTGACGGGCGGCGGGGTCGGGCTTGGAGTAGCAGGAGTCTGGGGCGTCTGTGGCGTGGTTGGGGTCTGAGGGGTGTGGGGGCTCTGGGAAGACGGGCTTGGCGGCTTGGCATTTGGTGGGCTGGGGGTGTTGGAAGGGGGGAAAGAAGGGGGAGAGCTGGTCTGCCGGGCCACCGCAGAATGCTGCTTTACTGGGGCAGGGGCCGGGGTCGGGGAGGGGGGACTGGTCATGGAGTGGATGAGTTTGGCCGGTTTGGGCGCAGTGGGCGGTGGCACTGGTTTGGGCGAGACTGGTGGAGGGATCTTCTTTCCTTCCACTACACAGAGAGAATGAGAAAAAAATGAGAAGGCTGGGTTACTGACCGGCTAAAGCAGCTCTGTTCTGCAACTCCTGGCTCCCAGGGGCCTTAAAGGGGTGGAACAATTAATCCTGCGCAAAAAATATTCGCAAGCTCAATGAGACCAAAGAGCATAGTATGGATCTTAAGATTTTTATGGCCTCATAACAAATCTTAGACAAATCAAGAGTGTGTACTATCAAGTATAAGACCATTAATGCCTTTTGAGGAAAGAGTGTCCAAAAGTGCGTTGTTCCCATTTGTTCCCGTCTCTACCCTTTCAGTGATGGCAGCTTTTCACCCTCCATTTCAGTGTGTGTATGACTTCTGTCTTCCAACTATGTTGGACAACATATGAAGCAAACTGTTGTTTAAGGCGTTCTGACACCTTTTCAGACTACAGCAGCTTAGAGGCATCAGTATGCTTTTAACTTATCAAACCCCTTCCCCGAACCATTCTGACACTGGAATTTGGCGCCTGGAAAACTTTCCTTAACTGACAATTTTATCATTTATATTATTCATCATCTCATGTCATGTCATCATGTACCTGGGCTTCCAGGTGTGCCAGGGCCTGGCAGGGGAACTCTCTTGTTGGAGGCAGGTTGTGGTGGGGTCGGTGGGCCTCCTTGTCTCTTTATCTGCCCCACTATAGGCTTGGGGGAGACTGGCGGTTTTGGTTTTCTCTGCGGAGCTCCTTCACTGACTGCTGGAGCTCCCTGGTCCACACTGTCCCTGCGAGGAGCAACTGTCACTTGCGGTTGAGGTTGAGGTTGCGGCTGCTCTGTCACTCCAGTGTCTGACACCGGGCGGCGTTTTACAGTGGCAGTGCCGTTCTGGTAAGGTACTGGCTGCGTGGTGTTAGGCGGCCCCGTTCCCACAGACTCTCCATTAGCTGCGGCCAGGTCTGCATAGCCCTCAGGCTCTTTGTCGCGGCTCTTGGGCCGTCGTTTGACGGTGGACGACTCCTGGAGGGTGAAGTCGGAGCCATTGGGGTGGGGCTTGGAGCTGCGTGGCCGTCGCTTTAAGGTTGCTGTGGTCTCAACGGCAGAAATGTCTTCCTGGGCGTAACCACCGTCTCCCTGGGGGCCCTCGCCATCGCCCTGCAGACAAACACAAAATACACACTAACGGAAAATTCATACATTCATGACAAGGGGCAATTTTTGCACAAACAGTCAAAAACATTGACAAAGATAAATGGATAACACAAATAAAGCTTACAGAACAGAGAAGCTTCAGTATGGTTTGTAATTTTAGCACATTGCATTACATAGATAACGTAGATTGCATAGATAGGTAGGTAGGTATGTAGATAGATAGATCGATAGGTAGGTAGGTAGGTAGGAAGGTAGTTAGGTAGGTAGGTAGGTAGGTAGGTAGGTAGGTAGATAGATAGATAGATAGATAGATAGATAGATAGATAGATAGATAGATAGATAGATAG
>JBBMJY010000010.1:17444213-17474459 GCA_037833715.1 Toxotes lorentzi
ATAGATAGATAGATAGATAGATAGATAGATAGATAGATAGATAGATAGATAGATAGATAGATAGATAGATAGACAAACATATATATAGATAGCTACCTGTCCTTCTCCTTCTCCTCGACCCTGGCGGCGGATTGTCAGGCTTCCCTCCTCCGCAAACGGCAGGTTCTCTGATGAGCTACCGCTGCCTCCTGAGCTGGGGTGGGGGGAGGACGGAGGATGGGGGGAGGAGGAATTTACAGTAGGAGGGGAGGTTTCAGGTTGGATGGAGGGAGACGGGAGAGCGGTGGGAGTTGGCTGGTTGCGCCTGGCAGCCGCCACCAGATCAGTGACAGGGCCACTGATGGTCCGCCGTCGGTTCACCACTTCGCCGTCCAGACCAATGGCATCACGTGTCTTCCCCACCTGGTAAACACACAACCATGCCATTGGTTTAGTTCATTAACTATGTACATAAATGTGTACACTTGGTATTTTAGAGAAGAAGATATATGTATATCTTAGACAAAGTGTTCTCTACAATACCTGCAGGAAATTCTTCTGCAGCGCCATGCCTTTGGCTCCACCCCCTATAGAAGACATTTCCAACATGGCAGCAATGCTTCTCACACTGCCCATGCTGCTCGTCTCCACTACACCTGTTTCCATGGACACCCCGAGGTCGCTGGCCCGCCGCTGTTGGTGGTAAGGCATGTCCAGCATCCCGCCCGTGGTGGTGAGTGTGTGCTGCTGTGCGTTGGCATCTGTCAGGTTGGAGTTGGAGCTGGAGATGGCAGAGCTGGAGCGCTTGGGCGGTGGTGGTGGCGGACCTTTTTTCTTCTGACGGAGAGCAAAGGACTGCGCCTGGTTCCGGTTGGCGTTCTTGTCCTGGTTGCGGACAGAGTGGCTACGGCTGACGCGGTGGGTAACTGTGGCGTATTTACCTCCTTCCCCTCTGATGACAGCTGAGCTCTGACTTCCCACTACCTCTGCTTCTCCCTCTCCACCTCCACCTCCACCTCCTCCTCCTCCTGCCTTCTCATCACACTCGCCATCTGACACGGCGTATCGGTTGAGGCTGAGGGCACGCTTCTTCTGGAGTGCTGAAGGCTCTGCTCCTTCTCCTTCAGCCAGCTCAGCCTCTGGTGGGAAGCAGAGTAGAGGGACCTGTGGTTGTTGGCTCTCCCTGACCTCCATCACCTGCGTCTGTGGGTGGTGCTGAGGGTGTGCCTGGTGCGGTGACGGGACTAGATGTTGCTGCTGCTGAGGCTGAAGCTGGGTACATGGAGCTCCTCGGTGGGTTGGAGACTGAGGGGGGTGTGAGCGCGGTGACTGAGGTCTCTCCCCCTGGATGAACTGGGGGGTCGGCTTGGGTTTGGCCTGCGGGGAAGCTGTGCTCTGGATGGAGGAAGTGGAGGAGGAAGATGAGGTTCTAGTCTTGGTAGGGGTGTGAGGGGGCGTGTAGGGAGGAGCAGGCTGGGAATGGGAGTGGGAGTGACGATGTTTGCCTTGGGAGGAGACACTGCCTCTGTGGGAGGAGGTGCTTCCCTGGCTGCTCTGCTGCCTCATAGTCCGCGCCTCCTTCTTAGGTGGCCCAGTGCCTCCTCCCCCTCCTCCAGTTATCACCTCATCATGGTCTTTACTGAGGCTGCGTGTTCGCTGAGCTTTGACCTCTTGACCTGGCTGCGTCATGGCACTCTGTAGCTCGGTGCTCAACTCGCTGTCCTGGAAGGTGCTCATCTTTGGGGACATGACCTCTGAGGAGAGGACGAAACTCTTCAAATTAATATGAATGTTAATTCTAAAAGGACGGAAGGTCATGATTGACCTTTTAGAGAAATAAAACTTTAAAGGAATATTTTAGACCACTTCAAGATCTCGTTATATAAGGCAGTTTAGATCTCATTAAAAGTTTATCATTGTCAAACTACAACTTGTTAGCTTACCGTCTGGAGGCGGGCTGTCCACTGACATGACTTCTTGCTGCTGTGTGATTGGTGGGGGCTTCTTTCGGAGGGAGCCCCGCCCATCTGTACTGCGCTGCATTTCAGCCAGTCGCTTCACCGCCAGCATCAGCTTCTTCTGGTGGCCTAAAACATCAAAAGATTGGAATTACAGCTCTTGGGTAATTAAGAAAATTAGAAGATAACTAATTGATTTAAACCTTACCATCACCGTGCCCCTAACGTCTCTGGCCTTGCAGTGTCATAACAGAAGCTCAGTTTGCTCGCAAAGCCTTAAAGGAATACTTTCTTCACTGTAGCATAAATCACTGCCCCTTGTGCTGAAGCTTGATTGCAGCAGACTCTGGACTCTAATGCTTTAAACTATCTAACTATAACTATCTAAATATATCTATCTAACTATAAAAGGAGGGATCTCTGTCTGTATTTTGATTTTCTCAACAACTGCTCATCCGATTGACTTCAAACTTTGTGGGTATATTGCTGATGGACCCAAGGAAGTGCAGTGTTGACTGAAGTCTTTTGGATGAGCGATTCTCAAGAAATCTTCAAACACTGATCCTCTACAGTGGACATGTGACAAAAAGGCGGAACTACACTATCAGCAGTACACCACTTGGACAATTTACAGTGTGCACATGCCAGGGCTTTAAGATAGGCAGAACTCAACTATGCCGGAGCAGCCCCTACTGGCACTAGAATTGGTAGAAAGTGCATTCATTTCTATGAAGTATAACTGTATGACTTACCTAGTTTGGTGATGCCTATTTCCTGCAGGTCCTCCCAAGTGATGTCAGTGATGAAGTCGATGTTCTCGTAACCGTTCTGCACTAACACCTGGTGGTACTGGCTTAGACCAATGGCAGACAGCCACTCTCCTAGATTGGCCTATGGGAACACCAGAAACATGTCAGTCACCAGGCTGACTGACACTAAAGCTGGTAGTCTGCCTTTTAAAATAGGCTAAGACTAATGACCGGGGCAGCTAATTAACACACCTGGCATTTTTTGATGAACCAAAAAAAAGACTAATAGTTTTAGCATAACAGCTAAGCTATATGAGCCAAGTTTCTACAATAATTGGTCATTAAAGTATAGAGTGTGTATGTCTTGAGTTTTACTCACAGGTTTCTGATCAGGCAGCCACTCTGTGACACTTAGCTTGTTAATCTCTGATGTCATTTTCTTTCTGTGACCTGGTTTAGTTATTCCGATAGCTGTCAGATCCTACACACACACAAACAAACATATACGCACACATAAGTAAGATACAGTGGTGGCATGTGCAAGATTTTCCTCCACAAAGTGCATTAAAATCTCCTCCTCTCCTCAGTGTCTCTCTCTCTCTCTCTCTCTATCTCACACACACACACACACAGACACACACACAGACACACACACACACACACACACACACACACACACACACACACACACAGGAAAACTTGCAACACAAAGAAACAAGAGACAGCATGACATGTAATGAAAGCTTCTGCCAGTTGAGGAGAAAATAGCAGAAATGTAAATGTCTCAAAATCATAAGAAAAGCAAAGAAAGCAAAAGCAAATGTCTACGGAGAAAAGGAGGCGCCCACAAGAAACCAGTCAGCTCGATTCTCTGTAATTCCATTTAAATTCAGCTCTTACTTTTATACTCACTTTTTTCTGTCATAAAGAAGCTAAGTCATACATGAAAAAGTAAGATAATTAAAAATGATAGAGTGCAGATTAAGAACTGTAATTACAGAACAAATGCAGTGCATCATCCTGTCAGTGTGTGTTTAGTTTTATTTGTGTAGTTCAGAGGTAGTTGTGGTGAACACACAAGAACACACTTTTACAGACACAGATGAACGTTCAGCACTCATCACACACGCACGCGCGGCTGCATGACTCATTAATTATATAGAGATGCGACACAAAAATACAGTTGTAAGCTCAAGGTTTTTGTGACATGTCTGTGATAACAAAGCTCTTTTAAAGTCAGCTCAGCTCTGAACCCTTCAGCATGCACAAGTACGACTGGAGTGAGCATATATATACAAATAATTTATATATGCTATTATTTGTATGTAGGTGAGCGTGGCAGAGAGTGTCCGTCTAGTTCCTGGGAACAGGCAGCAGCAGTGTTGAAGGTGAGGGGAGGGTCAGGGAGTTGTATGGACATATTTTTAAATCTACTGTAAAAGATTTATTGAGTGATTTGATACCTTTTCTGTTTTTTGACTTCAGTAATTTACATTGAATTTTGAACTGTATTAAGTATTTTAAAAACCTGATGCAGTAAAATTACACAAAACCAATAAAGGCTCATTGTTGTAGGCTGTAGGCTAATGTAATAATGTGAGCATACACAGCATTTACTCCTCTAAATATTTACTTTGATGGCATACTCCAAGTTTAGTATCTTTATTAAGTCACAAAAGACCGATTAAAAACAAAGAAAGGTCTAAGATAGTCCCCAGTATGAGTCAAACTATTAAAACACTGTATCCAATATTTCCCATGATGCCACTCTGTGTCGCTTTTCATTAGACACTTCCTGCCAGGTAATTCTCCACAAACTCAACACTTCAAGTTCAGCTTCAGGCTTACAGTCCTTCTTTAAAAAAAAGAAGGAGCAGAGATGGGTATTGTTACTCAGAGAGTCTGGTAATAGGACTGACCTTTTCACATTAGACTGTAGGAAATGGGGCTGTCACTTTTTATTTGAAATTCAAACATTTGTTCGAACGTGGGGAAAAAGTCAATAATCGAATGGTAATGACCTTTTCAAATTCAAAATTTACAGTCAATCAGAACACTTAAAGAAGTTCACCCTGTGGTGTAATGAATAAAAATGGCTGACATCACTGGCGAGCCAGGCCGTGCTGACTGTGAAGCATCTAGCAGTGTGTGGAAGGAAACTGGGTTCTTTGATGCAGTTGGCAAAATTAACAAATTATATTCCAGTTCAGACTTGACTGTTTGAGAAGTGACAGCCCTCGCAGGGAATAATTCAATTTTATTAGGATGTTTAATTTTACATGAAAAACAATATATACTCAGAATGCTTTAAACCACTGAAAGTGTAAATGGAAAGATGTTTCCTAGGCATTACTTTTATATGACTTTCATATAGTATGCAAGTTAATTTATTAATCCTCCAGCTTTGACTGAGACCGAGGTTGTTGGAAATTTTATAGGAATATTTTGGAAAACACACCTGTAGAGTAAAATATGAAACTACCATTAGCAGGCAGGTTGCTTAGCTTAGCACATAGACTAAGAGGGGAAAGCAGCTAATCTTTGTGACGAGTTAAGCTCTAACAGGCTGCTGATCATAGACATAGGAGTGGTCTCCATCTTGTCAACTAACTTTCTACAAGAAAGTGAAAAGGCACATTTTCCAAAATGTCAAACTAGTTCTTTAAGAAAACATAAAGGCCAGAGCACAACAAATACATGTATGCTTTTACTAAACCAGACATGCTCCCACACCAATTCAGCAACTTGGCAGAATTGTGATAGGATGCTTTGTTTATGCTCTGTGTATAAATAGTGCTGCATTTTGAGCCCACTCATCCTTTTAAATATCTTGAATACATTGAAGTATATAGTCATTAAGGCGTGACAATAATATTTTAGTTAAGGTTAATGTGCAGTTTTTAGACTATGTTGTTGTTTTCTCAATTCACAAAGGTGCCAGGGTTTAGAGAGAGATGCTGGAAAGGTTAAACCAGGGCAGGTTTGGCAGGAGGCAGGGAAAGAATAGCTGAGATTGGTTTGGTTGAGTGGCTGAATTGTGCTCGTTTGAGAATTTTTCAAGAAAATGATGTACATGCATCTTGAAAACATCAAGGACAGCACAAATCAAAGTTGTTTCCATTGTGGTCCTTGGAGGTGCCTGTGATCTCTCTCGGGTTCGGGAGGAGGGGGAGGGGGGGGTCAGGGTTCAGTTGCCTTACCTCCGGGGTCATTCGGCTAATGGTGGGCAAGTCATACCCAGCGCCCAGGAAGTTTGGAGCGTAGACCTGCAGCTGAAAGTCGCTCAGCCATTGGACAACGGCCTCTGAGCTCTACGGGAGAGAAGACAGGGGGCATGCGGTCACTGGCTCCGTGTCTGCTTCTTCAACAGCCACTTTTTCTCAGCAGGGCCAAGTAGGGCCGCACAGAGGCCTCAATATAGTTCCTACAGCAAAGGACTGCTTTCTTTGGATTGTGCATCTGTACTAATGTCACAAAGACAAATTCTTTAAACATTTATGGATGGTTATAATGATTCAGTGACATTATAACATCTGACTCCTTATAAAGTCAACAAAATAGCCCCAGTTAGCCCTGCTTGGCCATGTAGTGAAAACCAGGCTTTAGTTAGGAAGGAGGAAGGCCCTGCCTCAAGTATCTGGTATGCTCCAAAAAGAGCTGCAGATTAGCATCAGCAGGCTAATATGCATTTGATATTTCACCGCTGGAAAGTAAAGACAAAACAGAATTTACGTTGTTTCTTTTGAACTGTGGACTGTGGCTTAGCCTGAAAATGTAGATGTATTTAATGTTAAGCTGGTTGAACCTAAATGCACAGTATTTTCTGTCTGTTTATTTAAGCATTTCACAGCTGCTTTTTTAGTTATTTTCAAAGCCTGGCTGTTGTCTAATGGTAATGTTAGAACAAAGACATCTTGAGCCAGTTGCACTGCCATTCTTAAGTTCAAATGGAAGTGTTTACTAAATCAAAACAGGTCACACCACAAATAGCAGTTCTTATGTACAGACTTGTTGATACTAAACTTGCTTTTTACACCTGTTTACTGCCAGGAGTAAGTGTTACATAGCTAAATGAACCAGCTGACAAAGCATTAGCTTGATATTACCAGTTTAGAGTGAAGAACAAAAGAGGTTCAGTAGATATGGTAAATATATCAGACCCGACAGTTTAAAAAACGGTTTAATAACAATATAACCTGGTGAGTTTTTAAATGACATCTGTTAGATCAGTTAGTGTAATCATGAATTTGACCATTATCATTCAACTGGAGCCGTAA
This sequence comes from Toxotes lorentzi, assembly GCA_037833715.1. Classification (NCBI taxonomy): domain Eukaryota; kingdom Metazoa; phylum Chordata; class Actinopteri; family Toxotidae; genus Toxotes; species Toxotes lorentzi. The sequence continues at coordinate 17,451,177 of JBBMJY010000010.1, forward strand.
TTCTGTTCAGCTGGCAAATGTAAGTCTAATATTAACTCTCCTTTTACCTCTGTTTCCTCTAACAACTCCTTTTAAGCTTCTAAATGCTCCACTACGTTCACCAGTTACTCACTAAATTTGTCTAGCTGAACAATGAGCTGAAGCTGGCTATAAAGCTCCATAAAGCTGGAGGTAGCTGCAGATTTAGTAGATCATTTTCTGTAGGTTCATCATCACACCTCCATAATGTCAACTTGACACATTGCTTATAGCTGCTCTGAGGTTCAGATTTTTCTTGGCCTCCTCCTTATGCTACAGATTGTGACACTTTCCTGTTTACAAAGCGATTTGCCTTTGATTGGTCAGCACTACGGATGTCACCTTACAAGCCATTGAGAACATGGCTTACATGACAGCATACACACACACACTCACAACCACCACGACCACCTGCTATTTAAATATGCTCATTGGCTTATCAAGCTTCAAATTATTATACAATGAGACATGAACTTAAATGTGGGGACCTCACATGTATACAAACACACACACAAGCACACGCTCTAAATGACAGCTTACTGTACATGGTGTAAGCTCAGATTTCACACTTTTTGCGCCGAGCTAGTCCACCCACGCCATGCATACTGCTGGGCACCTGCCAGCACACACACACACACACACACACACACACACACACACACACACACACACTGATATCTTAAGTAGAGTTATGCTTGCCTGAGGTGCACCTAGCAACAATCGAATTTGAGACATTTATCTAAGCAAAAGAAGAAAAATACCACAATGGAAGAGAGAAGCTGCAACTAAAAGAAGTGAATAACAATGGATAGCAGGTAATAGATAAACAAGCAAAGGACAGGATTCTCTCACACACACACCCACACACACTCACACACACAAGATTCTTTGTTCACAGACTTATACGAGATCAAGCCAGGGATCCTCCATTCACACACTCACCGTATCATGGCTGCATCCGAACACTCGCAGCACAGACGAGGCCAGTTGCGAGAGAAACCGCTGGGACATCTTGTGTGTGTGTGTTTGTGTCTATGTCTAGGTGTGTGTGTACAAGTTGGAGAGTGTTGTGGTTTAGGTGACTGAGGAGCTATGTTCTCATCATGCTGCAGTTAGATGCTGGTGGTGGTGACTGTCTCCTTTCTCATGTGTGTTTGTAGAGAACTGAATCTGTGGGATTTTGGGACTGTCCTACCTTCCCCTCGCCTGGCCCCTCCCCCTTCCTGGTTGCCGTGGCGTCATAAGGCGGCGCTTCATGGAGTGGACAGCCCGATTGGCTCGATGTCCGAGAGGAGCTGGCTGAGCCTGCTGAGAGAAATGTCATTGGCCAGTTTCAAGCTGTCGCTCTATCACTGTAAACGTGCTTCGATCAACAGACAAGTTTACTCATCATCAACCTGACCTCTACCCTCCCACACCAACTGATGTCTGGTGAGTCTCATCTTCATCGCTTTGACAAGCAACCAATCAAGTTCTTGCTTTCTAAGATATAACAAACCCTCTTAACCAATCACACCATTCTACACTTCCTCCCACATCCCCTGCCTTGGCCATCTGTCTGTTGAACCAGCCAAAAGCTATGTGTGTGTGTGTGTGTGTGTGCAAGTGTGTGTTGTGTGATATGATGACATTTTTAAAAGACCAGTGGAGGCTTGTTTTTCTAACCCAACTCTCTTGCTCACTGGTTTTCATATTTTCTCTCTAATGAAAAAGAAATGTTCCCTCCCCCTTTGTTCTCACCAGCTTCATAACACTTGCAGGTATAGTTACTGTGACCCGAGACCCTGTCCTACCTGCAGGTTGGTCCACAGACTTGGACTGCTCCAACAGATGCTCCTTAGCTTTGGCAGACTGGGACAAGACTGTGGCTAGAAGCTGCAGAGGCACACACACATGCACAGAAGCACACACAGACATTCATATTAACAGACAAATAACAAATAACTTTCTTGACCAATTTCTTGACCACTTGGGGGCAGCAAAACAAGCCGTAAACACACAAACACTATAAAGTTGATATATTAGCAGTATACAGTGCTTAACAAATTTATTAGACCAGCACCCAATGTAAGGTTTATGCCACAGCTGTCCTAAATGAATTACCAAAATCATTTGAGCTGAAAGATGTTAAAACGCTCCTGCAGGGTACGGTGAGACGTCTCTGTGGGTTTGACACTATATGTGACCCCTTTCACATTACTTGCAGGCATTTGATCCATTTTTTATCCAAAAATATTGATAAGTGGAGCTTTAATTATCTATTTTAGGTGCTTTAAGCCTTTATAGTCACAATAAATCAGGGTACATCAAAAACCTTCACAGAAGAATTTACCCTGTAGGTAAGTCTGTGTGGGAAAAGTGATGTATGCTTGATGTTTGCGACATTAATCACATGTAAACCTTGGTTCCGGGGTGAGTACTGCAATAGAAATCTGACAAACACAGATGAGAAGTGAATGGAGAGAGATGCAGAGAGGACAGATGCTACCAGTCAGTCTGGGCTGCACTTGGTTCTAATTTTGCTGTGTGGATGTTTTAGTAGTTTTAAAAAGTGCCTCACTTGCAGTTTCTTAACAGGACGCCTGCTGCAAACGTCAGACATGCAGCTGGCTATTTTTATAAGTAAATAACCACCGTAACAGAGGCTTCAGAATAACAACACACAGTACAGTATGTGTCTGTGGTTGTATATAGGTATGTGTATCTATAGGTGTGTTAAAGCATACCGATGGGTGATACATTAAAAGAACAATGTTCTCTATCAACAATGATGATGGTGGAGGATTGCGTTCTGTAACATGTGGTTCCAAAATCTCCCATAGGGTTAAAATCTGGTGACTGTAAAGGCCATAGGTTATGATTCATTTACATACTCTTTGTGATCCAGAAAACTATGTTGGCACTCATTATAAATAGGACTTTATTTCAAAGAACGGCTCCATTAAAACCAAAGTGCATATTCATTCATTATTCATTAGTGGTTCAGATCTGTTACTTCACAGCTCTGAAAATGCTACGAGTGATGGGGTTCAACAAGTTTGGACAATTTAGATTATTTCACATGAGAGATTTCTGCATTCTTGTCTTGACTTTAATAAGTTTATCATATATGTTTTTGATTGTAAAAACTTAATCTCAAAAGTAATAAGGACTACAACTGTCAAATAGATGTAGTGGAGAAATACAATATTTAACTCTGAAATGCACTGTAGCATTAAATGTAAATACTTAGCAAAGTTATTGTATTTTATATACAGTAAATGCATAATTATACTTAAATACTTTCTAGCACAGTAATTCATGTATTATTAGATACTCTCTTCTTCATATATGTTGAATTGTGTGTGTGTCTGTAGACAAATCTTACGTTTTAGCTTGTTCTCTTGGTTTACTACACACTGTCTAAAGTCTCTCTTGGTTGCACTTGCAGTTACTCAAAATTAATTAATGAAAAGTTGAACACCAATTTACATTGTTTGTTTCCAGGAATGCAAATGGTTAATCACAGCCCTAGGAGAGAAACCATTACATCTTCTTTAGCAGAATATAAAGTGAAAAATCTTTTAACTTCTTAGTTTTCAGCTGCTGCCTTCGTCATTCAAACCCGCAGATAATTATTCTTTTTGGCTATTTCTGGTTTGCTTTGATTGCAATTGATTTCTAGCTCTTTGAATACTAAATAAACACCAGCTGTAGTGAATGTATAAATATTGGTTTGTATGTGTGTGTGTCTGTGTGTGAGTATCGTACCTTAACCCCCTCTGCCTGTGCATGGAGGATGTGTGCGGCACTGCCAGCACTCTGACCGCTGCCTGACGACCTCACACTGGTGACACTGCCAGAACTACCCACACTGCTCCGATCTCCACCTGCAACACACACACACACACACACATACATGCACACAAAACATGCATTCACACGCCATGCAACCACCCAAGCAATATGTATAGATTTGGTGCATACAAATGCACACATGCAACAAACAGATGGATGCATACAATCACACACACACACACACACACACACACACACACACACACACACACACACACACACACACACACACACACACACACGTTGAGTGGTTTAGCTGATTTCCAAAGCAACGTGGTAACAGGTGTGACTCTCCACTGAAATGCACTGGGCAGCATGTGGTTGGATGGGTGGGATGGATGGACAGTCAGTCAGTCAGACGGACGGACGGATGACTGACAAACAGAAGTGGAGTAAACAAGACACCTTTTGCTCTTACACACAACACACTCACGATATCTTGTCTCTCTCTTTTCCTCTCTCTCCCTTCTTTCCTAGGTTTTCTTGGTCTCTCTCACACAAAAACATCTCCATTCATCCAGTTTGAAAGACACACACACACACACACACACACACACACACACACACACACACACACACACACACACACACACACACAGACTGTAGACCAATGCAGATGGCTGCAGTCCTACATATAAGGCCACTGAGTTCAGCTAAGCTTTAGATGGAGGGATAGGCAGGACATGGACGACTGTCAGGAGGGAGGTCAAAGAGTATCTGAAAGCCTTCAAACAGCTTCATCTTTGAGCTCAGAGAAATGGATGGCTGGATTCTGATACTGAGGACATTTGCAATACCATGGACACTTGAAAGGTTTTGCCGGGCAGAAAAGCCTTTTTTGAATGGATGTCAGATACTGTTTGACCCCTGCTCAGAGCTTAAGGAGTCAGGGGTTAAGGGCTCAGCGCAGCGCGGCTTAATTACCTGCCACGGGCTTGCGCAGTACCCAGATCTCTTCATTGGAGCCTCCATGGGGCCCGGTGGATGGGGTGGGAGAGCTGTGAGGACTTGCCTCTGAGCCGCGACAACCTTCAACACAGAACACCACTGTTAGCTGCTAGCGACCCTAAACTGGCCGAGGAAGCATTGCTATCTATTTGCTTACAAGAGCAGCAACAATTAAATTTAGGGGTTGCAGAAAAAGTAATAGTAAATAACAATGACATATTATCGCCTTAAAGAAGTATTATTGGCAAAAGTATTATAATTATTATGTGTATAGTAATTATTTACACACCAGCAGATATGGTGCAAAATTAGCATTTGAAGTTGTGTCTCTGGCATCTGATAAGTTTAAGTCTAATATTCACTCTCCTTGTCGCACCGTTATCTCTGTGACAAAAATATCTGGCACTTTCAGCTGCCAATTGCTGCTGGAAATGAGGTTAATGAGAGTAGTAGGTAGTGGTAAGGCTGAAAAGCTGCTGGCCGTAAAACCAAAATGAGCTAAAACAGGCTAAAAAGCTCTACAGAGCTCTGGCAAATTCTAATGATAATTCTCTGGAGGCTTGTCACTACAAACAATTATTAGTCATCATTTATCCATAAACCTGACTTTGATGCCATGGTTTTGATAGTATTTTGTATTTAGTATTAGTTTATTTTTTGTTTCTATTGTATTTGGTTACTATTATTATTATTTTGTGACAATCTGACTTAAAGTGGATTTATATCAGTTTTTCTGTCCACTGCATCTGAAGTCAGCTAAACTGTGTAATACATTCGTACAACTGTCAAAGCCATATGCAGTATTTGTCCCCACAAATACCCTACAACTACCAGACTTCACTAACAAATGAAAGGGCGGTTTGCAGATTACAAAGGTCTCCACTTAGATACCAGTAAGCAACCAACTGAAACTACTGGTTTAAAAACCACAGTCATGATGGTTTTGACAGATCTAACCAATGCTAACTCTCCGTGATACGAAAAATCAGCTGTCATGAACAAATTAGCTTTTCAATCTGCCTTGTGTGTTCCCAACTTGATATTTTTTGAAAGTTAGGGGGTAAAGTGGGGTTAATTAAATTAATTCCAAACTTGGCAAGAATTACAGAGGGGCCAGTAGGAGAGGGCAGGGTGATGGGGTAAAGGCGGATAAGAGAGGCTTTAAAAGGATGTTTAAGTTTCAAACTCACTTACATCCTCACACACACACACACACATACACACACACACACACACACACACACACACACAGAAAAAATACCGCATATATATATGATATATAGATATATGAAAACATTTATATACCCATAGTACATAAATAAATCCATAACATGAATATCTGTGTATATACACATATATGCCATAATGTACATACACATACATATATAATGCATCCGTAAGTGTGTGATTATATATGTAAGCCTTGTCAGAATGAGGCTGCTGTAGTGCATTTGGAGAGTGTCATAAACCACTATAAGCACCTTAATAAGGGCTTATAAATGGTTTATATGTGTGACCAACAGTGCTCTAGAGGAAAACACCAAAATGTTCCTTTTGCTTTCATGTGACTTCACAGCTCCTTCTTGTGGCCATTTTGCATCCCTCCAAGTGACAAAAGACTGATCTGAGTCTGTTTTATTAGACTATGAGCAGCCTTTGATTCAACTTGAATTATTGCAGACCAACAAGCTCAAGTGGACTCATTGGTGAGGAAATGTATTTTCCTTTATTTGGGTGCTGAATTTGCATTTGTGGAATTTTGCCTAAAGAGATTTATTCTCTTGGAGGAGACAAAATGGTGTCCAGTGAAGGTTCCCATTTGAAGGAGTAGAAAGTACAGAGAGTTCACTGAATACCTTACCTGCAAAACATTCTGGGTGACATTTTCCAGCAACGTATTTGTGTCTCTTACATAACACTTGACATTTTACCCTTTATTACTTGCAAATCTTTGCTTGTAATACATAATTTCAGCATATATTCCTAACATGTTGCTTGTGACCAAGCATGACAAAAGCTAAAGACTTATTTAAAATAAATAAGCATTATTCCAGATGCAGTATTTTATTGAATATTTTAGGTAGAGAGAAAATATCACCCATTAATGTCAGAAAAGCCTTTCTTTTAAACTAAACCTCTGGCAAACCTCCGGCCTTTCCAGTAAACATTTTGCATTTCTACCTGAGACTCAGTGGTGGTTTTAGATTATGTTAAACTGTGTTTCAGGACATTCATGGTAGTTCCAGACTTATTCACTTCTCCTGGTGCTGGTGCTCAATTTTTGCTTAAGTATTCCCACCCTTCACCACAACCGGACACACACAGTCTCTCATAAACACACACACACACACACATCGAGGGTATAAGTGCAAGGTGGGAAAAATGGTGTTAAAATTAGACATGACAAAAACACGCAGGACAAGAACAGGACATAAAACACGCTGTCTGGTCAGAAGACTGTGTATTGGTAATGTGTGTATAAGAAACTAGCAGGGTTGTCCTGGGGGGTGGGGACAGTGGTGATATGCAGGGAAGGAGGAAAGAACCACGAGGAAAGAAGGAAGGAAGGAAAGGAAAAAAAGGAACTACAAAAAAAAAAACAACAACAAGGAAACAAGACATTTAACTGAAGCACAAACCAACTCAGGAGTTCTGTGGTAAAATGGTGCATTCCCACCTGACATCTATTCTTCCTCAAAGAAATTCCCAAAAGATTCCTCTGTGGGATGGATCAAAACCACATCCCAAAGTCTCTGTATCACTCTCAAACCACACCACTGCAGTACATTACTTTATCAAATGTTTAGCTGTTTTTTCCTCTCCTGCAAATCTGTTTTCTTCTTGACTGAAACGCTGAAGCTGTGACCAAACCTGACTTTGCATTTACTTACAGACATGTCTTGATTCAGACTGAGCCATAAATACATCGAAATAATGTGCTTTAGGTTGTTTTTGTGGTTGACTTTGGTCCTATTAAGAGCTGATTAACATGGGACCGACAGTAGCATTGATTAGCAGCACTGAAATGAAGCAGCTGTTGTGATGCAGTGATTCAGAAAGGCTGAATGGCAGATTCCACCATAAACAATGAAAACCACTATATAGAGAGATGATTACAGAATGTACTGTAAATACACTGAATGTCAATTTCTGAAAAATGAGAACCATAAACCATATCAAAACTGGGGTTTGATTTCATAAGAGTTTCAAAAGGAATATAACTCGAATGCATCAATTACACTAGTGCCAATGCAAACAAAACACAGAACACAAAATTACAGTTGTAACTAAACTGCTTCACTGTACAACTGAGTTTTCTTCATTTTTTTCTGACTGAGACTGAAGCAAACTTGTGATTCTGGGCGTCTTAAATGCAGGTGACATGACCACCCTCTCGATTGGAGTAGGACTGGCCCTGATTTACATACACGTAATCTAGGAAAACCAAGATAGATACAATCAGATTTGTGATCTGGCTAAAAGAGACGCATATATGTGGCTAAGTGTAAATAAAAGTGCAATGATCACGAAAGATTTCACTGTAATATTTCAATTTACATCACATATTTTCTTAGAGTGATCTACAATAATGACAGCACAAATAGCAGGTTATCTAAATACTATATTCCTGTCTAAAAGCTGACTCTGGCTCTCAGTAATGGAGATGGCAACAGCAACAACAGAAAAACAAAAGTTATACAGTATGAGCAACACATAAAATTACATAAATAATGATCCATAACAGAAAACTTTAATGGATGCCTCCAACATTTAAAACACCAATTAGAATCTTATGTGACCAATAGATTTGTTTTTCCCTGGCAGATTCAAACACCAGAGGAAAGCATCCCTTGAAGTTTTATTAATAATAATAATAATAATAATAATAATAATAATAATAATAATAATAATGAAAAGGGGGCGTGTACCTGGGGCAGTGGGTGTGTCTCCCTGTGGGGTTGTCACGGGCGACCTGTTATAGCCAAAGGAAGTGAAAAGTGGAAGCAGTGGCTGATGGGAATGTGGTGGAGGAGGAGGCGGTGGAGGCAGGATATGGATCTGATGGAACGTGGTGTCGTTGCCGTTGACTACCGCGTTGGCAGGGGCAACCGTCGCCGGGGGAACCAGCGGTATCTTTTGAAACTGTTGAGTGCAAATGACTGTGCTGGCCAAACCTAGATAACACCCACCGTGACGACACACCGAAACACACACACACAACCAGCCAACAGTGAACCAGCGCCACGTAACAAACAAACAACAAAACAGAGAATTACACACAAGAAAAGGGGAAAAAAACAAAATTAAAAACAAAGTTACAAAATTAAACAAGAAATCAAAGGTGGTGAAGGACACAGCTAATGTTGAAGGTGAGAGGACAGACAGAAGGATAGGACAAACAAATGTGGGTATTGTTGAAATGAAATGGGGTGAAAAGGAGAATAATGGAGAGCTGATGATCAAGAGTGACCTTTTTACTCTTAACAGGTTTGCATCCTCCAGTGTTATGTTGGCCTCAGTGGACTGTCAGTACAGTCTACAGATTACATGTGTGCATAACAATATGCACATGTAACAGTAATAGTTTGTACAGTGTGTGATATGTCATATATCCAGTAGTATGCTGCAGGTAAAGAGACATGCCTTCACTAGGTTGTTAAACTCAACGATTACAAAGTCAGTTACATTTCAAAGTCAACTAATCAGCGTCTCAGCTGACCACACGGCGAACTAACTCTATAATACATATGTTCTATTCCTAACCAGACAATAACCAGCAGCACAGAAATAAACATAAGTCTCCCGTCATCATTCCTCTACCTAATGTCTCAGCCAGAAGTGTTGCTTAGACTTTAGACCTTAGACTTTCAACTTTAGTGGCGAGTGGCTAAGCTCCCTTACATTAGCCTTATGAACCCACACTCACGATGTCAGTACAGTGTAGACCTGCTCTAAAAGTGCCCTGAGATAACTTCTGATATATAAAGACTGATAACTGATATAACTTGACACCTCAGACACCAAACAATAGATTGTGAACATGTCAACTGTGTCTTCTGTGTAATACCGTGCCCAGCAGCAACATTTTCTCAGTCAATCAGAAGTGCTTCAAAAAGATATACAGCAGTGTAACTTTGTAAATGAAGCACAGCTGGTTCAGACACTCAACTTGTGTTCCACGCCACACTCACAGGGTATACTTGACATTTATCCAATGCACCCTTTTGAGAATAGCAGTGTGCTTAAGCTGTCAGTGCCCTGCTGTTACTGCATTGTCGTCACTCCCCACTCCATGCCGTGCTGAACTTAGGGCTTCGTTGTAGGGAGTGACAAGGTCAGATTCTGGATGCAGAATATCAAAGTTGAACATATTATACATTTACATAATAACCGATTCCATGTGAGTTGGCTGACTGAACTTTCATCATATTCACAAAAACTAGAGGCCATGAAGGGTGGGTTAAGTTATTTGTCTACTAGCAGAGATCACGTAGGTGGAGGTGTGTTATGCTTCTTGTATGTATGACAGAATGTATAAAACTAGATAATGTGGTGGTAGTCCTTTATCATTTACACATTCAATACCACTTATGTTTCATGTTAGCAAAAAAAAAGGAAAGTTAGCTTCATCCAGTATATTACTGTGCCTTCCTGGTAGTTTCCCACTTTGATTATGATGACTGCTGCAAAATTAATGTCAATTTAATTAACAGCGCAGAATTTCTTTTTTGCTAATATTTCTGATATATTTGCTGATGTCTTCATTGGCCATCTATTTTTATAAAAAAAATCATGTAGCATCCGTCTTTGTGGAAAAGCAAAGAGCAGATGAGAAGTGCAGCACATGTAGCAGAGACAGAATGGGAAGGAATGATGGGAAAGAATAATAATTAAAATTTTATGAAAAACAGCTGAGCAAATGAAAGCTCTCGATAGAACAGCTGCTGTAGCCCCGAGTGTGTGTGTGTGTGTGTGTGTGTGTGTGTGTGTGTGTGTGTGTGTGTGCGTGCTGATGTACCCTGGCAGTGATTAGTCAGTGTGGCTCAGAAAGCCGAGAGGGAGTACCCCAGCTGTTTTTTGTACTGTATCCACATCTGCTACGTAAAACTGTACTGTATGTTAGGACAGATGCAGCCACAGAGCCACAGAGCAGGTTTCATGGTGGTAAATGGTCTATACAGTATATACAATAGAGAGAATGATGACAAGAAGGGGTTACTACATGAGAAAGGATAATGTTAAAGACAGAGGTGAGTGAAAATTTTGTGATCACAGGAGATGAAGCAGACAATCGCAGAGAAACAGGTTTACAGACTGAGACAAGCAGACATATTACTACAGAGAGACAGACAGATGGACAATCAGAACGACAAGACCTACAGACGGACACCAATAGACAGCTAAAAACATCTGAGCCTCTTTGTGGCGGTGCAGTGATGGGATGGATGTAAATGTGTCCTGTAGGTCTCACTGCAGAGATTAATAGCTCTTTGTGTTGAGCTAAGATGGAGGAAGGGGGTTCAAGTAATGGGCAGAGTTTTTAAGAGTTTGACACTGGCTGGTCAGCTTGCCTATTAAGTAATGAAACACAGAAATGACACCAAAATTATACCTGTATCTCAGGCAGGTCTTTCACGTTGTTAGCATACATCTCCTTTTAAGTTTACACTCTGAGCAGTTATAAAATAAATATAAAATAGTTTGGCATTTTGGGACATACTGAGAAGATTGATTGATTCCACTCTCATGTCTTTATGATAATATGAAGCTAACGCCAAAGGCTGCTTAGCTTAGCTTATCTCAAAGCTTGGAAAAAGGGGGAAACAGTTAGCCTCCAGAAGGCACCATTTTTCCCTTTTTTCTGCCTTTGTACAGTTAACCAAACTAGATATAGCATGTTAATTACTGAGCTAACTGGCTGCAGATACATATTTAGCAAACAGACATGACAGTGGTGTCAGTCCTCTCAGTAAGAAAGCAGATAGGCATTTTCCTAAATGTATGGAAATAAACCCATCCGCTGCCATCATTCAGCGGGTAAGTGGCAGAGCTGAGAACTGTAATAATCAACCTGGAGAAGGTGGATGATTTTGCCGTTGTGTTCTCATTACTTAACAGGTGCATTCAAACTCCTGTGTTTTCATTCAGGTAGAGTTGTAGAACAGTTAAAAAATTGTGGCGAAAGTGAAGTTAAAATGGTTCACAAACATTTGGATTGTATTAGACCATCAGTAATGCAGGGACGACAGCTTGGTGTTCGGTACCACTGTGCTGCTGGAAGACTCACAAAGATCTTCTGTCCCACTGTGTGAGATGAAAGAGACGAAAGTCTCTGATATGATTTCTTATTCTAACCTGGATTCATCCAGGGAAAGGTGACTAACTTTTATAAGTTTTAGAAATTCAAACCTGGGCTCTGACCAGGGTGATGACAATTTTGGGCCTGTTGGCCAATGTGCAGCTCCACTGTATTAGATGATAAGGTTCAGTAACTTCCTCGTGTTTATGAGAGAGCTTAGAGCACTATTCATTCACTTAGCTTCACTTCTTCTTCATCTTCTTCTTCTTTTTCTATTATTCTCCAGGTTCTTCTTCTGAGTTTAATCCAAATATGTGTAATATGTTCCCAGGATTGATTTGCTGTCACTTTCCCAGACAGTCCGGTCAGTTGCAATTTTAAACACCAACACATGCACACATACTCACATACACACACACACACACACACACTGGAGTGCAAACACACCTGTACGCTTGCTGATGACTTCCACCATGGTGGAGGGGAAGTAGCCCACTCGATCATTTCCTGTTCGGTTGTCGTGGATACAGCCTTTCCAGCGTCCATCAGGGTGCTGTTCCAAAACCTGTCAGGAAGACATTTTTAAGTTTCACATACACATAAAGTAAATAAATTGATTAAAGTTTTGTTTCTATAAAAGAAAAAAAAACATAGTTTTACTCTATTGTGCATTTGTGTGAATTTTATTCTCCAAACTGAGTATTAATAATATTATTTAGAGCTATTTTTTTTAGCTTTCCAAAAGTTACTGAAAAGCCTTGAAAAAAGAGTACCATCTCTTTAAAATGAAAAATATCTTCTGTCAAACAGAAATGCAAAACTGCAAAATTCCCCGAGTCAGACAGGAGCAAAGCCAAATTGTTCAGTCAGACCCCGAGGGAGGAAGCACAGGCACTGCTTGGCTTCCTTGTTACTGTAATAAGTACCCAAAGGCTGCATAATTGCTCATGAATATTCATGAATGGTGGGTGGTGAGTGAATACATGTTTCTGTGAAACATATTTGTAGTAAACGAGGGAAACCACTCGTTCTTGCATATTCATGAGTAATTTCACCGAACACCGACTGAGAATTTGAAAACGACCCCTAACGCTTTTACGAGATTCATTTATTCAAATACGTTGAGATTCTAGCACACTGCTACCTGTAATATTATGGGATGGGCAGACACAGATGTCAGAGTGTATTGTGCTGGCTCATCTCTTAAGGTCGCTCCTTCGAGGGACCGGAAACAGGATTTTCATGAAGAGGCTGTGCTTTTATTCTGGGGGGTTCCTTTGTCTGAATGTGACCCTCGTAATATGAAGTCATGTCTACCTCTAACCCCTCATCACAGGTTGCACGCAGGGCTGCAACCAATGATTATTTTCAATCTGCAGATTATTTTCTTGATGAATTGATAAATCATTTGGTCTACAAAATATCAAAAAGTAGTGAAAAATGTCCATCACAATCCCAAAGCTCAAGCTGACTCATTAAAAGCATATTCACTCTGCTGAGCAGCACAGGAGACAGAAAGAACAGAAAATAGTCACATTTGAGAAGCTAGAACTAATAAAAGTTTGATTTTTTTTGCTCAAAAATGAATTAAACGATTAGGCAATCATTGGAAATGACTTTTCTGATCGTTTAATTGGCTATTGTTTTATGTGTCTGAATACAATCAAGAAGCAATAGTCCCCTCTTAGATTGTTCTAGTGAAACATATTTATGTTCAACTAAAACACTTTGCAGCTTCGATGTAAGAACTGGTCATGGTGACATTTTTTTGTTTTATTGTTAATGCAGAGAATCCGCCATTGTGTGTGTGTGTGTGTGTGTTACCGTAATAACGTCTCCTGCTTTGATGTTGAGGCTGGTCAGGTCGTAGTTGTTGCAGTAATCTTTCAGAGCCCGAACCTGAAGGGCCGCTGACGCATCTGAGAGACAGAGAGACAATTAATTAAACTATACAGTAAATACACATTATTCTTTAATTCACATTATCTACACCATGTGCAGTAAAATAGGTCCAGTTATGGAGAATCTCTTTAAAAAAGAATGTTACACCATCATTTTTCAAAATATAACTTACAACATTACAACATTACCTCAACATGGTATCTTCAGACATTCTTCATATATTCTGTTTCTGGAGTAATTTAACATTAACTGTACGATGAATATTGAGCTACCATCAGCAGCCGCTCACCGGGCTCTGTCCAAAGGTAACAAAGACCACAAAGTGTCATTTTTACACTTTATTTTTGGTACAGACTAAACAAATATAGAGATATAACTGATCAGTGAGCGTTAGAGGTGCTGGTAGGTGGATTTCATTACCAGTGGACAGAGCCAGGCTGTTTCCAGTCTTTGTGTTAAGCTAAGCAAATCAGTTGCTGGCTGTAGCTTCATATTTAAGGTGTAGACATGAGAGTGGTATCAATCTCCTCGTTTAACTCTGGGCAAGAAACTGCCTCATCTGGCTTTACCCCCCTCTCCCTCCCTTCATCCATCCCTCCATCCATCCCTCCATCCATCCTACCCCTCAGCAGCTGTTTGATCTCTCTGCTGGCTTGTGTTGCAGTGAACTGGTAGACGATATCCAGTGCAGTCTGGCTGTAAGTGTTCCTCACTGTGGCATTGATACCACTCTGTAAAAGAGAAAAGAAGAGTGTTTTGTTATGTTAACTCGTTTATTTAATTCTCTTATTTTTGTTTGTTTCATGCAGAAAGGAGTGAGAGAGAGTCCAGACTAGGCTTTAATTTCTTGATCTGTTATTGGCAATTTTCAATTTCTTTTCTTTATTGTATTGCCTTACTAATTATTACATTACACCACACACACACTGTTTATTCAAGAAAAATCAAAACACACAGTATCCAGTTACTTAAAACTCATAAATTAGAGTCCCTTTACAGTAATTAAGCACCTCAGGGACGTGCTAATCTACCACTATGACATCAACAGAAAATAACCCATGCTTGCTCATTCCCTGTAGCTGTTATACTAATTACAACTTCCTCTTATTTTTCAGCTGAGACAGCCCTCTGGCTGAAGAGCAGTATCACATTTAGATCTGTTGAATCAAATGTAGGCTGAGTGAACAAAGATGAATGCAGTCCGAAGACGCTGCAGGGCAAAGACTCGTAACCTTTCACAGCTGGGGATCTAAATGACAAAGTTAGTTTCTCATGCTGGAACACACACATTCATTAAAACATATTGCCTCACTTGTTTTCATATAACCCATGGCATTTCAGTGTCACCAGCACAAATGGGTAGGCACTATTTTTCATAACTGCGCCTCAGATTTATTAGATGGAGATACAGGGATACATTTTCTAGACCCTTTTATAAATAAGCAACAAGCCTCAGACCCCGACGACATTTAGTACATTTAATGCTTCCCAAGGAACCCTATCAAGAAATATTTTCATAACAATGAGACTGTTAATACATTAGGTGAGGTGAAAACAGTAGTAGTGAATTAAAGTCTTTCTCTGAAAGAAGAAAAAGTATATTTTTAAGCCAAACAGTGACTTTCAGTCAAAGTAATATGTTTTTTTTTCAGTAATTTCCCTAAAAATTACAAGAGATATTATATGTTGTCTTTTATTTATTTATTTACTTATTTTTTGTAACTTAAAAACCAAAATAAAGTAAAACATAGTTTTAGTCAACCCCAGTTCAGTTCAGTGGTTCATCCAGGTCATAGCTCCCTAATGTAGGATTCGTTTCTTAGAGAAGCCAAACGTGTAGGACAATGTCTATTTTCCTGCTCATGACTTAGGTTGCATCTATCATTTAAATATCTTTACATTCTCTTTACCTCCTGTAGAACAATTTTAATTTGATATTTAAACAACTTCCACAGACCTGCCATTCATCACAGGAGAGGTAGCCTTGATTGTTTTGAGATAAAATCATTTTGTTTTCTTGTGATTTTACAGAAATGAAAAATGCCTCCACTTGTTATATCGCCTTTCACGTGCCACTGTCACAGTGATCTTCTCAGACAGTGGTTAAATTCAGTAAGGATAGGCCATGAATCATTTATTTACCTTATGTTGGAAATTCTAAGTTAGAATGAAATTGTCCTTTAAGTGAACTCAGGCCCAGGTGTCAGCTCTCGACTGTTTTCAGTAAAGTTCCACTTACGTCCAGCAGGAGTCTCACTGCCTCGGTCTTGCCGCAGAGAGCAGCTTCATGCAGGGCTGTGCCCGCTTTGGTCTGTCTGTTGATGTCGATACCTGCCTGGATCAACAGTCTGACAACAGGGGCAGAGAGCAGAAGAAAAGGAAAATGAGTTAGGGAAGGAAGTTGAAAGTGTGATAAGAGATGACAGAGGAAGGAAAGAGTAAGAGGGTGAGAAATTCAAGAGAGGTGTCAAAAGAAACATATCTCCAGGCAGGAGATATGGAAAAAAACAGAAGGAGAGATGAGAAAAAAATGAAATCATAGTATACTGCACCTGATTTAAAGGAGAAACCTGGCATTACATTTCTCTTACTGTCAACAAAGCCCATGAATTGACCAAAACCTACAAAGCACTAAAATGTACCTCAGTGGTTCCGTGTTTGTGGCTCTCAGCCCCAAGTCCATTTGTTCCTACTGAAGATGCAAATCTTTGAAAACTGGCAACAAATACAGTTTCTTTTTTTTTTGTTTTTTAAAAAAGGCTCAGTCATTTCCTAAAAGACCTGCACACTGAAGAGTTTGGCAAACCTGCAGAGAGATTCTGGCAGCTACTCAAACGGGAACCAATAGTGCACTGTTTGGGACTATTTTCAGCTGTGGATGAATACACATTTGATGAGTTAGTGAGCATTAAAAGCACCATGAAAATGTACTGCATGTGTGGAACGGACTCAAAAATGTTCAACATATTTGAGGATCATGTTTTCTCTCTGTACTAAAATGGATCAGAAAGTATTCAGACCCCTTCACTTTTGTGGAGTTTCTTGTGCTACAGATTGAATTTAAAATCGATTAAATTTACTTCATCAATCTAATCACAATAGCCCAGAATGACATAGCAAAAAATGTATTTATAGATATTTTTGCAAATTTATTAGAAATCAAACACTCAAATCTCTTGTTTACTGTATATGTATTCACAGCCTTATATCTCTAACAGAAGTCCATCTGAGACAAATTCCCTGGATTGGACATGATTTGAAAAGGCAGGTCAGACAATTCATAGTGCTAATCAGACCAAACACTAACTCCGTGTTCTTCTACTGTTAATGTGAACACACGAGATACTCACAGCAGATTTGGGGCACAGCATTACCATCAAGCACAAAGAACTCTCCACAGACCTCTGCAATAAAATTGCTTCGAGGCATACATCTGGGAAAGGGAAATTTTTTTTCTAAAGCTTTGAATGTTCACAGTGTATTCCTTCACTGTGAAATGTATGAAAGTTGGGCAACACCAGGACTCTTCCTGGCCCCATAGGAATTATACTTGATGCAAGGGACTAACAGGTGTCTATAGAACAGCAGAGCTCAGCAAACACATACATTAGCAGGGGACACGTGACTTTTTTTATCACTGAACAATAAGTCAGAACACTGATTACTTATATATATATGTATATATATGTATATATATATCGACACTGTAGGTTTTGATTTTTCTTTCAGCGTGAGCATTCCCCCATTGATGGCAGCACTGCAACACTAGATGAATGTATTGTGGATTATTTAATTTCACTTTGTCATATAAAGTGACAGTGGGCTATTCATGTACTTATATAACATGAGCCACACCCTGGTAACTTCCATGTTTCTTAGTCTGTGTTTATGCTTTTTATTCACTGTGACCCAGAGCAGGTCAGGAAGCACAGAGGGTTCACAGTGAAGATTTCTTTGCTAGATGTGTTTTAGTGAATAGAAAAAGAAAACTCCCCTTTTCAGCTTTCTTAATGTTGTCTTTGCAATCACCAATCTCCACCACCATCAGAAACTTGCAGAGGAAAACTTCAGTCACAGCCAATCACAGATTGTGTGGTCAGCCTACAGATCCCCTAAATCGCACACACTGGTCCTTTAATATACAACCACTATAACTATCAAGCCTAAAGCAGATCAAAGAGGGGAAACTACTCCAGTTTAAAGAACATATGACTGTCAAACTCGCCAAAAGGCACTGAAAAGACTTTGAGAGCACAAGGAAACAAATTCTCTGGTCTGATGTGATAAAAATTGAACAGTCTGTCCTGAACTTAGCGTGCTAACACGTTGAACGGAGATGGGAACACGGTAAACACTACCTGCTAAACATCAGCATGCTAACATGCTGAAGTTAGCAGTTAGCTCAAAGCCCTGCTGTGCCTAAGGACAGTGTCATAGAGCCTGTTTGCCTGTCGACTCTGGGGGAATAAATAACTGTGCATCAGGTTTTGGTTGCAGAGGCCAGGATCAGTTCATTGTTGGTGTTGGTCTCTTCATGGGATTTTTTGACAGTAAATATATAACATCACCTGTTCTAGATGAGGACACCTGATTGACTGTAGTTCATCAAGAAAAGCTAAATTAGTGTCAGTGTCTGGGTGTGTGTTTAGGTGAGTGTGTGTCTTCCACGGACTGCTTGCTATGCCTAATGAGCATCATTTATCAGTGTCACCACTAGAGAGGTACGCTCTGCTCTATCAACTATGACAGGCTTTATTCTCCCTCTGTCTCTTTTCTCTCTCTCTCTCTCTCTCTTCATTTTTGCACCTCCTCTCCCATCTTTCAATGTCTCCCTCTGTGTGTGTCTGCCAGGCAAGCAAACTTCTTCACACACACATGTAACCCTAAGTTACTCTGAGAGTGGTTGAGGGTGATGACATGGAACATGGACCTTGTGCTGTGTGTTTATTTGCCATGGCACATCATTTTTCTGTGATCTTTCATCCCAGACCTTTGTGTTAGCATTCAGCTAACATCACCACGACAACAAAAGTCACTGTGCCGTGATGCTGCTGTCGCAAAAAAACATAAAAAAAAATTAGACGCAGATCTCCGCTGAGATGAGATTAGAATGACTTGACATTTAGCGTGACAGAGCGGAGTGGGATCTGTGGCGTTTCCAGTCACATCAGCTGTCGCCAAACGTATTTAGGAGTATGTGACTGATGCATCAGCTCTCGCTGTATGGCAACACATTTGTTCCATTATTCCTTCAGTGTATTGGGTCACATTGTTCCCCTGTTGTGTTATACATCTGTTTTATCAGCAAGCTCAGGAGGATGTTAAAACACAGTGATTCATTAGACATGGTGTGTGTGCGCCTGTGTGTGTGTGTACCTGATGATGTCTATGTGCCCATTCTTGGCAGCCAGGTGGAGAGGAGACGTCCCATTGGGGTCAGTGGTGTCTCCTTTTTTGGGCTCCAGCAAAGCAGCACACATGTTACTCGACAGTAACAACTGGACCACCTACACACACACACACACACACACACATAAGCAACAGATTTTATGATTCCTGCAGATTCTCTTCAGTTGCTGCCGTTTTAGACTAAAAACAGAGATCCTTACCCCAACTCTGCCGAACTCACAGGCCAGGTCCAGAGGTGTTTTCCCTGCGTTATCCACGATGCATGGGTTGGACTGATGCTGCAGCAACATCTCAGACTGGAGGCAGCAAAAACACACATAGGAAAAAATTACATAAAAAAAAACATTCCTCCATTACTGAGACTGGGCAAACCCTGGAAAAGTTCACCAACTTATCCCACATACAGAAAAACAGCCATTCATACTCATACCTGTAGGCTACTTTGAGTCACCAGTAAACCAATCCTAGCTATAGCCCAATCATAGCTTAGAAACTGATTCTCAGCAGAGCAATACTTAGACAACTTGAGTCCTTTTAGAAGTCTCTCTGAAACAAAGAAAAAAAAAGCACCAGAGCAAAAGTAGTAGTTGTAAAATAAGCTTTAGAAAAAGCTGCTCCACAATACACCCTAACTTATCATCATCACATCGATTTGAGATGATAAATCTCAATATAATTTACTCGTAAAAATTAAAATTGCTACTTCTACTTCTACAGTAGCAAGAGACTGAAGACTGAGGTGATTTTGTAATTTGCAATATGCAATATCAGAACTGATAACTCATAACTATCAGAACCACAAACACTGAAAAGATGCTGCTCTCCCTCTGCTTGACAAGCCCCAGTGTTTGTCAACAGGACACAAAAGTCAGTTAAATATGAGAAACCTGCTTTGTCTACCTCTGTCTGAAATCAAGGATCCACTGAAGTTATTACTAAAACTTTCAAATGGTGAATCTTCCACCATCATCACTGTAAACACAACGTGTCATGTGAGAACAGAAAGCTTGATGGTGGTGTAGCAACAGTAAATAAGAGCAACAGGGCCAACTGAACAGTCACTTAACCTAACCTGGATTTCTTTGGACTGTGGGAGGAAACCAAAGCACCGCAAGGAAACCCACATGGGGGATAACATGAAAACTCCCCAGACGGGCAGGGTTTATACGTCAACCTCTCTTCTGTGAACAAACAGTGCTAAACACTGTTCATATGTATATATGTATATATGTATATATATATATATATATATATATATGTGTGTGTGTGTGTGTGTGTGTGTGTGTATATATATTTAAATATAACTTTGATTATCTTTGCCAAAAAAAATCATCATATGCTAGTTTACTTAGATAAAGTGAGTGTTTATCTGTTTAAAAAAAAAAAGAGTTTAGCCAGTTTTTGTCCCTTGTTGAGTCACAGAGAATTAATCCCTGTAGACACGGAGCACTAGTGAAAGGAAAAGCTTGGTTGAAGTGGCAAAAGACTTAAGAGGATAAATTCTCCTCACCATTCGACTCACTTCGTTCATTGTGCTTTCCTTTTTTATATTGCACCCTGAAAACGGAACAAATTAGGAGAATACACCAAATTAGATTCCCTGGTCTCAGATGAGACAGGGCACTGCCTCGCCATCTTGTTTTTGTGGCAAATGTCTCTCAAGTCTTTTCTGTGCTGTGCTTTTGCACTTGATGGATGTGAAATGTTTTATTTTTTAATCTGCATTCTGTTTCAGTTTTTGTGATTAAAAAAAAAAAATATTAATTTGCACTTGCTCAGTGGGCACAGCTGTGGATCAGTCCTAGCTTGTTTCCCAGTATAAACCATGGTCATTTTATCTAGCAGAAGCAGCGGCTCTTCAGCTTTGGAGCCTGTGAATGCATCACTCTCCTCCAGGGCATGTTAGCTGCTGTGGTGAGTCTGCTATATTTCATTGTTGTTTCTTTGGCAAGCCTGCAGCAGCACTGCAGTGTTTCTCCAAGATTTTTTTTTTAGCTGCAAAAGCCTCTGAGATGGAATTTGAGTGTCATTCTGTCTTCCACAGTCAGACGTACAGTATATGGCAGTGCGCTCTGCAGTGTTTCTTGTAATGTGCTGGTGATCTAGGAATTGAGACGTGTTGTAGGTATCACTTGTTAATAATTTAGATATAAGTGATAAATATTAAAGCAAAATTAAAGGCAGCCTGGTTCCAGAACTCGGAATTGGATTTGTTCATCAACTCAAAGGAGCCTTGTGTTGTGTTGATAGTCCCTTCTCACAGCAGACATTTGGACCAGTCATAGCAGGTAAAGCACAGGTGTAATTAATAACACTAATGAGGGCTCTAATTAGGCCGAGTAAGTGAAAACATCGGTGTGGTTCACCTGTAGCTGTGTAGCTGAGCTTTAAGAATGACACCATCATATACTTACATAGCCAGCTATGTTCAGTAAACAGTGAAGAAGACAACCGGAGATAAGTTGTTCTAAGTTCACAAGGTTAGCAAACTGTTGCTTGTTTACACATTCAGCAGATAAAGAGCAAAACTGTCCTTTTAGCTCTGTTTTTGTCTCCACCAGCTCCTGAGGGAAATATCTGTGCTATGTTGTTTTATTTCACTGTCATTACTGAAGGACTGACCAACAATCATTAATAACAATAAATTCTCTCAGCCTCTTTGACAGCCCGTTCTGTGTGTCAGAACTAAAGGAGGCTGAATGACATGTAAATTATAATTTTCTGTTATAAGCAATGACTTCATGTTCTAGTCCTAACCTCCGTCCTGTGCTCTCTTTTTTTGAAGAACTGGTGTCACTCACCACGTCATAGTGGCCGTGCTGCGCTGACAGGTGGAGAGGAATCTGTCCTTCATCTGACTGGCCGTTGACGGACGAACCAGATTTCAGCAGCATCTTCATAGGCTCCGCCTTCCCCTGCCAGGCTGCGTAGTGCAGCGGCCGCATACCTGCACACACAGAAACACACACAGGCCATATCTATTACACACAAAGATATAAAATATTATTGATTAATGAATATTTAGCTCACTTTTCACTGTCTTTGTGTGTGTGTGTGTGTGTGTGTGTGTGTGTGTGTGTGTGTGTGTGTGTTTCCCTCTCACCTTTCTGGTCTCTGATGTCAAC
The DNA here is from genome assembly GCA_037833715.1 of Toxotes lorentzi. Taxonomy (NCBI): domain Eukaryota; kingdom Metazoa; phylum Chordata; class Actinopteri; family Toxotidae; genus Toxotes; species Toxotes lorentzi. The sequence goes on from JBBMJY010000010.1 coordinate 17,473,716, forward strand.
AGCAGCCTGTGACTCCAGCAGCAGAGAGATGAGCTCAAGGTTCCCGTTGAGAGCCGCATGATGCAGTGGAGAAAACCTACAGTACATAAACATAAACACACACACACACACACACACACACACATTGTGGTTACGTTTGTGAATGACATTTATTTTCCAGCTCCCTGCCTCTTCCTTTATTTCTGTTTTTTTCTGAATGATAGACACCTCCAGCTTTGCCGTTGTTTTGGACCGAACAACCATGTAAAAACTGGACCACACACAAGCAAACAAACACACACCCATCTCATGTGGTAATGGCAAAGCTTAGCATGACAAATAGATTTAATAGCAGAAGATTAGTACCAAACATCTGATGTGTATCTACTGCAGAGCTGAAAAAGAGAGAAGAGGGGGAAAGATGGTATGGTGGGAGATGAAAAATATGCACAAGAAGAAAGGTATTACATTATGTAAAGGATGCAGCATATATATGTGTGTGGGTGTGTTTGTGTGTGTGTCTCTGTGTGTGAGGCTAGAGGGTGTATGCTGAGTAGATGAGATTGATATGTCAGCCTTGATGGATACGCAAGAGAAATGGCGTAAGGAAGAAAGAAAGCATCACATAACCTGAAGATACAGACAAGCAAACATAAATGAGAACACAAAAAAATCTATCTCTTTGTCTCCCTAACACACACACACACACACACACACACACACACACACACACACACACACACACACACACACACACACACACAC
>JBBMJY010000010.1:17479501-17507117 GCA_037833715.1 Toxotes lorentzi
CACACACATACACACACACACACACACACACACACACACACACACACACACACACACACACACACACACACACACAGTCTTTTTATGCTATTTTGTTACTGCAGAATCACCCAGTAAACAAGCTTTACACCGGTCCTCTTCACCTGTCACACCCATATGCACCCATACATACACAGAAACACACGCTCTGACCTATTTTCAGTATTTCAGTAATGACAAATTTTTAATGCCTCCCAGGCCTTCCCAGAACACACTGCTCCAACAATCACACACTGGACAGGGAAGGAAGGAAGACAGCCTGTCTGCCACTCTTCTCTCCCATCTGTTGGTGTTTAGTTAAATAAGCCTCTTGCATGACAAACAGCGTGTAAACCTGTGTGAGTGTGTGCGTGTGTGTGTGTGTGTGTGTGTGTGTGTGTGTGTGTGTGTCAGCTTCTGGCTCATATATCCCTTGTCTTGTGTCTCTGTTGTTTGCTAATCAGTGCCTGTCACTCTGACTGTACATAAAATCTGTGGGCATGTGTGTGTGTCTCCAGGTTTCTTCTGGCTGTAAAACACACACACACACAGTCAATAACAAATCAGTGTAAAAATTCTGTGGAGGTATGTTAATGCGGACACAGCTGTCAGTCAGAAATCATTATTATCTCTGTAATGTGTAATTTTTTTGGTATCATCATATTTTTTTGGTATTATTTTACATCTAAGACCTCATGCTAACATGTTAAAATAACTTTCTGAGCAATGAGTTAAGATGACTCATATGTTAATTGTCACGTTAAAATCATATTTGCCTTTCTAGCAGCAATAGCTTATCACAGAACAACTTTTTATTCAAGAATAAATTTTAATTTTTTAGTTTCACTATTTTATTTTTAGCTTCCAAAGGCAAAGAGTCACTGACTCTTATAGACAGAAGTATAGAACATCAGAAACCACAACCAACAACATTAACCATCCATTTGCTCAAACACACACGCTGGTTAGGTCACAACCAAGTTTACAGCAGAGGAGTGGAAGCTTCCAAAATAAAATACTAGATATGTTGCGTGGGTTCGCAGCTTATACTGCAACAAATAAAATTAGGAGATTAAATTAGGTTAGAACAGTTTTGTAAAACTGTTTAGGATTTTATCACATTATCAAATGGCACAGGGAACTAAGCTATGGAACAAAGAGGTACATCTTCCAGTTTACAGTTGGATTGAATCAAGGGTTTAGGTTCGGTTTCTGAATAAAGCAAATAAATAAAAAAAAAGTTTTTTTTCTTCATTAATGTCTTTAACCATCCATTTGCTGATCACTGTTACTGCTTTGATAATATTACCACCAAGAGTAAGAAATATCCACACTGGTTCATTACAGCTGAACCAGACTCTAAGATGCACTCTTTGTTGCTATATGCTGTATGAACACGTGAATACTAAATGTACACTGCTTCTGGTTCGTCTGGTTCCAAACACATACTGTTTGTCTCTGTGCATTCGTTTCAAGAGAAGGTACAAAAAGATATTCCAAGTCTTTTTGTCTGTGTTCTCATATAGTAAACCTCTATGCTTGAGAGTGTGCACAAACACACCTATATGAATGCATATAAAGTATAACTGCAGTGGAGCTCTCTTGTAATGCACTCGTCGGCCTCAGTGGGAATTTCCTTGTCAGGGTTTATAAAGAGGACTCCTCTGCACACACTCTAAGTACTTTGTTGTTGTTTGTTGTTGCCACATCTCCAGTCTCTCATGAGACACACTATGTCCTGACATATATGTGTGACAAAGCTTCTCTCTTTATCTTCACATGTCACTGTCTCCATTGCCACTCTCTCCACTCTGCTCCTGCCTCCTACAACTATTCCTACTACTGTTTTCTAATTATCTTAATACCATAAAAATGCTGACCAGCTTTTGTTGGATTCCTGCTGTTTTTAATGATGGTGCAAAACCAGCTGACTGACACTATTAGGAAATGTTACTCTGTACACACACACGCTGCAGATGAGGAAAATCTGTGGTGAAATATCCCAATTAAGAGCTTGTTTTACAGACTTCATTATGAGTCTCCAAGTGACTGCCAGCAAAATGTAAATGAATCTGAAATGACTCCACTTGTGCAGACTCATTTACAGTGTGTGCCAATTATAGATTAACATTTAACATGATACATGCACTTCAATCACAAACAATATTCATGACTTGTTTGTGCAGCAGACAAACAGGAATGTTTGTGCAGCCATGTTAGCATCAGCCTACATGAAGCACTTAATACTGTGGGAGGAATTAAGGGGCAAAGAAGCCAATGACAGTAAACACGCTAATTAGATTACACGGTTCACTTTCACTTAGAGTGGCAAAGCCGCTCTGTGAGGATTACTTTTGATCTTTATCTTTACAGAGACCACTTTATTCAGCGCAGTTCGCAGTCTTTTAGCTCAGTTCGAATTACTCTCATAAGGGTTGAAGCTGGCACCGTCAGTGGCTGTAGGAATGTGTATTTCTATCTTTTGTTGTGCAGACAGTCATGGATCATGGATGAAGAGATACTGCATGTGCCGAATTGATGGAAAAAGCGATGACCACAAGGAACATCTGGAACAGCTTCAGCGTTCCTTGGCATGGATTCACCAAGTCTGTAAAAAAAATCAATGTCCCACTGCGTCACAGCTACTGAAGAATCTCCATTTTCACAGTTAGTGTGCCCATGTTGCACCCTCTCCACCACAGGTCTCTTGAAATTCACCCACTGATGTATAAATACCTATATGAATTGATAAGATATTTAAAATTAACATTAAATGATACAAGCTAATGAGTTTCATCCGCAGAATAGCTGTCGATCATAAATGAGCTGCAGTTTGCTTATAAAATGCAAGTAATGTCTGCAAAGCAGCTCAAAACTATACTGGAAATGTGGCTGCTGAAGAACTGACTGTTTGACTCTGCTGGACTCTGGAAATGCAGGAGCAAGAGCTGCTTTTTGACCAGAGGGACCAGGGATGTCATTTAGTTCCTGAACATTAGTTCCAGTCGTAAAAATAAATCCCTTCTTCAAGGTAACACTGTCTAATAGTACAGGAGCTTTGGGGCCTCAGGGAATTTGTAGGGCTGAACATCACTGATGTTAAACACAAACACCACATCAAGTACAGCTTGTGTACCCCCTCATTCACAAAATAATGATGTACTAGTTACTTCATTAACTAGTAACTAGTATCAGTGTGAACGACGGGTGAATATTAGAGAGAATCATTTATTTGTTGATAGTTTCATGGTGGTTACGTTCCCAGTCTCCCTCTCCACCTCTGCACCTCTTCTTTTTTCATTCCCTTATTCATTAAATGAATCAGACTCGAACATCAGTGTCATCACAGTAAAAACAAAGAGTAACATGATGACTGTATTATTGTTTTCTCATGTATAAAAATATAATTTCAAACTGTTTTAAATCCATCATTGTTAGAATTCACACTGTTCCCCAGATACAGTGGAAACACATAGAAAAGCTCAAAAGAGACTTTAGTGCCTGGTTTAGTTCCTGAATGAATCCTTTGTACTGAAGCATTTTAATGTTTCTCCACTCATTAATTCTGTTTTTTTCTTTTATTTGTCACCTGTCTGTATTGGCAGTCAGTTACTGTGATTGATTACATCCTGTCTGACTAACTGATTTTAAACTGTGAACCAGTTTTGTTTCTGTGCAGCGTTTTGTCAGTACTGTATAACCACTGAAGAACAGTATCAACAATGAGGTGATGATGATGAGACGATGATGAAGACCTTCAATTTACAATGTGTTCATAGGTTGTAAACTGTTTGATAAATTTTTTCTGTGTCAGATAATTAACATACAGAAAGGCAGTAGTCCATCATAGAAGTACTGTAAGGCTGAAACCAACAAATATTTTCATTATCAATAAGTCTGACAGTTGTTTTCTTTAATAAGTGATTAACTGTTTTGGAAACAGAGGATAAAGGCCTATCAGTATCCGCTGAAGCCCAAGTTAACATGTTAATCCAAAGCTGTTGAGTTTCCTATTATTAAAAACTACGGAAACTAGCAAATATTCACATTTAAGAAGCTGGTACCAGAGAATTTTTGGGATTATTGCTTAAAAAATTAATTTATGATTAATAAGTTAATGAGCTACTTGCTGCAGCTTTACTGGACTGGATGGTGTCTGTGTGCATGGAGAAATAGTGACACTGTACAGTGGGGGGCCAACTGAGGGCCCAAAACCAGTTCTTGCCATAGGGTTGCCCAGGAGGTTAAACCTGCAGACCACACACACAAAGAGAATTCTGTCTCCCCAAATGGTCTCTACTGCATGATGAAAACAGATTGCAAGGGCGTGGGCCGTACAATTCTCCATTTGATGTTTTGTTTATTATTATTTTATTGGTTTCAAGCGGTGACTCACAAATTAGCGCTCGCACAGGCACATACTCATGCACTGCACACACGCAAAGCTTTTAACGACAAATGGGACGCAAGAGGTCGTGAGGAGACATGTATGTAACATGTCATGAATTCATGCCATTAATACGCTCTCTCCTGTCTCACACACACACATAAACACACCAGTGTAGTCTGAACTTTAGCTGATGGTATCTGGGCTAATCCTTCAGCTTTTAATACTATGGACACAGAAGGAAAACTACCATGATAATACAGCTTTTATATGAATGGAACCAGGGGAAAGGCGGGAGGGAGGGGGGAATGAAAGAGGGTGGATGCCGAAAGGGCAGGGGGAGAGGAGGAGGAGGAGGAGGGGAGACAGTGAGGAACGCTGGGGGAATGGAGAAAGTGAGGGTGAGAAAAAGAGCGAACCAGAGAGGAAATGATGGAAATGATTAATAACTCACCCATCTGTGTCCTGGAAGTTGACATTCACTTTCTTTGCAGACCCGAGGAGCTCTGAAACACAAACAAAGTGGAACAAGAATTGATTTTTGCAGCCAATAAACATTGGTAATAGCTGGTTGATGCCTTTTTATGATCTAACACAACAATGTCAGTGTTGTGTTTAATGTTTCTTTTTACAATATCGTTGTGTTAAAGAGAATGAGTATTTTGTACTGAGTCTGCAGTCCCATGAAGCAATGTTTTTTAACTTTTTCCTTATCCATTTCACCTGAATGAAAGACTCAGAAGATGTCATTCATTATGAGTCATACTGTCGTCATATTTCCTCGCCTGCTGTTTGCAGGAAAGAATGTCATTTCCTCGAGTTCAGGCCCCCATGGTGATAATATGTCTGTCATTCTGAATATTTACAACACTCAGAGCAGGCTTGTTACAGTGTGTGGTTAGGAATGGAGTGAGTCAACAAACTCAGAGACATAAAAACACGCAAAACGTGCAACCAGGACTCAAATTTAGATAAACAGAATCCTTGTACATTTCTGTCCAGGCCAAAATACCCAAAGGTTATTAAAGTCAAATGAAATGTTACAAAAGTTTCATGTGTTGAAATGAACGTGAACGTTGCACTGGGTAGTTTAGTGACTTCATTGCATCACTTCAGGCCTCATGTTGTGTTGGTCTGAGGGCGACTGACCTGTTTGTTAAATGCGGTTCATGAATAAATTGTGCATCATGTCACACTTGAGCGTAGATGGTGATGTTGCATTATGCATATACATTAAATCTGTATAGGCTGTGAATAAAACAACATCGTCTGCAACAAGGACCAGAATGTAAATTTGTGTGAGGCTGGAAATAATGTAAATATTTGATAATAACACAAATATGAGATGCAATTCCATCACAGGAGAAGGTAAAGACAGGTATAGACACTAACAAAGCAAATACCCAAATAACATAATTTGGTTATGGTCTGTTATGGTTAGGCTGTTACTAACCTATCCTACGGTAGAATATTTGAGTTCCTGCCAGAGTGCCGGGCATTACTCTTTAATTTCAAACTATGTGTGTTTAAACCTGCTGCCTGCATCCTGTCATAATCTCCATGTTATCGTTTTAATTTTACATGTATAGTATTTCTTTCACATTATGTGCACTGGTATAAATGCTTTATACCAAATTCTGTGACCGTTCTACAGCTTGACGTGTGGTTTCATGCAGCTAGTGAGAGTGGATCCACTAGGTTTGTCTTTCTGTCTCACAGTGATGATGTCACTGACTCACTCACTCATTCACTCTGTTCATCACAGCTCAGCAGGCCTGGTACTGGCTCACAGCCAGAATAAATGCCACAGGTGAGGTAACATGGTCGATGATAGTAATAAGCTAGCTCGACACACTGATGCCTGGAAGCTATACAGCTTCCAGACTGATGTATTTACAGGTAGAGGAAGTCGGAAAGTGGAGGACATTTGGTTTAGGTCATGTTCGCTGTTAACACACAAACATATATTAACACAGATACTGTACATGCACTGAAAGACCCTACACACAAATACACACACATAAACATGTATGGCTGTACTGAGACTACTGACATTTTGCTACTTTCATCCACATTATTTTTCATTTTCTACCCTCTGTTTCTCTGTCCCCTGTTAAGCTGATGATGCAGAACTGTGGATAAAGATGACCCTGCACTCTCTCTTTCTGCTCTTTCTCTTTTTCCACACATGCACACTCCCTCCAGGGTGCAGGAAACAGGACAGTCCCTCTATTGTAGAGGAGACAGCTCCCAGCGCCACTGGGAGAGGAACATTGATTTCCTAACAGGCTATTTCTGGCTGCTAAATGCAAGGATTCACTCTCTCTCACACACACACACACGCACGCACGCACACACGCACGCACGCACGCACGCACGCACGCACGCACGCACGCACGCACGCACGCACGCACACACACTCTCTCTCTCTAAAACACACACACATGGACCAAGAGCTTTCAAAGGCACTATCTACATCCTCTGTATGTGTATAATTGTTGTGAGAAGGGTGCAATACCATAGAACCTGGTATGCATCCACTAACATGCATTACAGTAATATGACGGTGTGGTGAATGGTGGCAAAAGGAAATGAAAGGTTGAAAAAGGCCAGAGAAACACACATCAAACACTTCATAGGAGACAGACAGAAAAGGACACAGGAAAACATTTGAAAATTTTGGATATCACTGATAAGCACCATACAATGACTGGCTTCTTCTCAAAAAAGAACAAAACACGCACACACACACCAGTCTTTGTTTATGGCCTTCTCATCTGTCCTGCAGCCGCCAACTGTGACCTTTTGACCCCATAACATCATGGCCACCAGCCATCAGACGTGACCCCTGCCTCTTTGTAGCCCTGTTATGTGACAGGAAAATGGACACACCCTTTGGAACTAGACAAAAATCCCACCATTTAATATGAAGGTGTCTTCATGACAAACCTTTATGAGGAAAACTTTCCACTCTGGTTTTCAAATGTTACACCAAAAATTTTCAAAATTTTCTCTTTCTGTTACCTCAAGCTGCCTCATCTGCATCATTTAGTGATATACTACATTTTCCAAAATGCCTTTTCAACAACCTCAAAGGGAATGTCCCTGAACTTGATGAAGTGACCTTTAGCAAAGCTAACTGTTGCTACATCTGTCAAGCTTTCTCACACACAACACATATGTAGTTAATAATGATAACAATGGCAGATTTACTATCAGTTATTACAATAATTATTTAAACAGTGGGTCCTTCCTTTGCAGCTCACATCTCCCTTCAAGGACAACTGATGAACTGACCTGTAAACATCCTGGCAGTCTCGGTCATACAATCGCAAACACTTCTCATAGACTGACGCTCACACATCCCCCTCCCTACCCGCCCCCTATCTACTGTCTGCCACCGCACCTTGTCTTCTGCCCCCCCACCCTCATGTGTCCATGAAAAAATTCCAGCACGTCTCCATGTGTACTGTGTACAAATGTCATAATTGTTATAATGTGACTGTTGTGTAAAATGTATGTACCGCAACTTGCAAATTAATTTTCAGGAAAGCGTGTTGGCGGCGCAAAATTGTTTTGCTGCGGCCTGGAGGCTATACTCCTGAATGTAATTTCGCCTGTACTTCTGTGCAAGTGACAATAAAAGGCTATTCTATTCTATCCTATTCTTGATTTTACACAGTTGCAGACAGAAGCAGTTTTCTCATTTCTAACTGGTGACCGTTAACTGTGGCAGGTGAAATGACCTCTTTTATCTCCTGTAGCTAGCTGTCTAATTAAGCTAGCATTAGCTCTAAGAGTTGGTTAAAACACTGTCTCTGATTTACTTTTTATTGTTATAGCGTAAACCATTCCCTAACCTCCAAACTCTGAATCCTTATAATACCTCACCAACAGTAGGATTTGAGAGAGTTCAAAGAAAAACAAGTTGAGTTTCTTATTAACAGACTTACGTAGTTTTAATGGAGTCTAAATTTAAAGTAATTAGTAACATGTGATGGGACATTAATTAATAATAAAAATAAATAAATAATCATCTAAATTTACTTTTAGAGAGTGGCCACCAGAAATTAGATATGCAAAAGCTAAACCAGCATAAGTTAAATTAACTCAAAGCAGCCTAATAATGTGTGTAGTGTGCACACAGCAAAGTGAACATATTGATCATTGCCAGTAGACTAATCAGGCTGAACAATTTAGAGACCATCAGCTGAACACACACACACACACACACACACACACACACACACACACACACACACACACTTGCTATAAAATGCAAACACAGTGATGAATACCTCATGTCAAAGTTTTTGCTCTTGCATCATTATGTCTGTGTGTGTGTGTGTGTGTTGCTCAGAGATATTGGACAGCAACAGAGTAGACAGTCATAACAAACAGTGAAACCATGGTTATGGAGAGGACAGCCAGCCGAAAAAGACACACTTCTTCAAAACACTCCAGCACCCCACACCCACAGAGCTGCAGTCTCATTAGAAGAACTCACACACACACACACACACACGTGTGTACCACAAACACAGGGTACAAACACAGATACTGTGGACATGCATAAATACGTTCATGTCCAAACCCCCCAAAAAATGAAATGCATGCTTAAATGCACTAATAAAAAGTACACACAGTCCCACACATGCATTCAAAAATACAGAAACCCTCTGTCTCTCCCTGTACACTTCAGACATAGCTGTGGTAATGTCAAACACTGCAATGACTGCAGGTTAATTGAAGTCACTGTCAAAGCATCTGACAGCACCCATAGCTGTTTCTTGTGTTCTACCAGCCTAGATCTGCCAGAAGGAAGGACAGCATCTGCACCGTAAATTGAAACATAAGATTAATAAAATATAGTACAATACAAAAATCTTCACCAGCTGAAAACCATGTCATTTTAATAGTTTTGTGGAAATCTGGGAGAAAAAAAAAAATTCAACACAGAAGCAAAACTTCTCTGAAAATGCTCAAGGCAAGCAATCTTTAAAAAACTGATAAATAAAAATGTGTTATTATAAAGTCAAAAATAAATGTTATTAAAGATTTTGAGCCCTTGGGGAGTTTGGGAGGCTGTTTTGTGTGTCAGGATGTGGGCATGCTGCCTTCCTCAAAAAGATGAAGCTAAAAACCTGGAATGCAAACTGAAAAATGGCATAAACAAGTGGATTAGATAAACCAGAGAAACTCACCATTTCAGCAACAGTGAACATGCACAGCCGATGATGGACTACAATTTCAAGAGTAGGCAAAATATAAAAGCTGAGTGTGTAACAACAATATTGTATGTATGTATGTAAAATGTACATACATACAATACAGAAGAAATAATAAACTGCTGACAATAATTACACACAATGAGCAAATGCAACTTCAAGGTATTTACAAGATGTTTCCAGGGATTTCAGCCAAAGGATGGAGCATGCTTAGGTGTCCACCTTGAAATTAAGCAAAAGCTCCAGAAAACTCTAGATGGAGGACTTTTAACAAACTACAATAAAGAGTTAAAGTCCTAAGGTCAACCCTAGCTGCTGTTACACTAGCATCTGTAACTCAGCGCAATTTATCATTTATCATTTGCTTTTTATAAAAGATAAAATGTGTTGCTGGGGTGTACTGTTGTGAGATATCTACTATCTACTCTAGCATTTGCTCTTATGTTTAGAAACCTTTGCGATCTTAACAAAGCAACAGATTAAACATGTAAACTATTGTTAACACACAAACTATGGCTTCTCTGAAAATTTAACAGCCTGGCAGCACACGTACATGCATCATCGTGACTTGTTTTTTTCTGTATCTACCAAAGTTAAGCTCCAGTGATTTCATATTTCGAACTATTGCTGTAATCTTTTCTGTTACATTGCTTTTATAGTCTTTTTAGCATGCTAACAATTGCTAATTCGGATATAAATACAGCCCAGGGCAATGGAAATATCATTAACATGCCATTAATGTTTTTTTTTTAATTTTATTTTCAAAGTACTTAAAAAAATTGAATTTTAATGGTACTACATGGGGGATAACCAAAAAGTTATGACAGTTTATTAACATATCCCTAGAGAAATGCTGTTAGCGTAGCTAAAAATTCATCTTATCTATTTCTAAAAAAACTGATTGCACTGCACAATTACTGTTGAGTACAGTTATGTTCCAAGGCTGTATTTTTAGTAATCTGGATTTTTACGCATGTCTGTGTGATTTTAAAATGAGGTTTTCTTACTTACTCAAATGGTTCCCCTTTTACTTCAGCTCCATATATACAGTGTGTGACATTTTAGTGTGTGTGTGTGTGTGTGTGTGTGTGTGTGTGTGTGTGTGACTCTGGAGAAAACTGAACCAACCCGATCCAAAGATAAGTCAACATCACAGTCCACTCTGCTCTGCTTGTCATGTGTATCCTGAAGGGGTATTGATCGTTCCCTGTGAACATGCCCCTGTAAATGTCAGAGTTCAGGGACAGCTAAAAGGCACGATGACTTTGTAATTGCAGTGTCTATGAACAAGCGAGCGTGCATGGTTAAAAAGGTTAGATATATTCATATTCCAAATATGACAAAGAGGCAGTGGAGGTAAAAGAAGACACTACATGTGTGTTTTTAGGGGAATTATTCGAAGTCTGCTGATTATCTATTTTATTATCTCCCCCGGCAAAAATTGGGCTGATTGGGCTTATTCTCATGGGAGAGGAAAAGGGAACAATGTCACTGCTCTTCTTAACATGCTGTGCTGTTCTATAATATCTATTCTGAGAAAGACTGAGTTCAGGGTATAGACAACTTTTAAATAAGGGAGTTTATTTTGTTCAATCTCTCTTCCCTCTCTCTCTTCCTCTATTCCTCTCTCTCTCCCTGGCAGTGAGGATGGAAAACAGTGTGCTGGACTGGAAGTGCTCTCTGAAAGTAGACCTGTTGTCTTGGCTCTGATCGATCTGTCCCCATTTCCCCTCCTCCGACTATTGCCCTCTCCTTTCCACCCTCCTTTCTTCACTTTCACATTTCTTCTTGTGCCATCCCTCCCTCCAGGTCCACAATTGGGAAAGGTGATAGTTTCCTTTTCTTTCTCATGCAAGCATTTCCCTCTCTGGTCCTCGATGGTAGCACTAAAATTACTTTGGCAGGAGGTGTAGCAGGGTCTGTCTTCATGCATTTATCCTGCATTATTAAGGTAGACTCTTTGCTTTTGAATGTTACCCAGCAGAGTCAAATCAGGAATGTTGTAAAACTACTCTCTCATGTCAGTTTAACCTCTCTCATAAATCAAAGAAATGTCCCTTTATTGACTTCCCTCTGTCTTTTGACATTTGTAATCCTGTTGATCCTATGTCCGGTATCTATTTCAAAGTTACTGTTTTATTATATTAATTTCTTATTTTACCTTTTGATAGAAAAACTCAAATCTTCTGGTGTAATAAGCAGTACCACAAGTTTATGTTATGGCTATCAGCTTTAATTACTTCATCCTTGTTTCTAAGAAGTCATGTTTGGTCCCTTGTTTTGGTTTTTTGGCCCTGTACTCGCCTATTCATTCGCACCAGGCAGCTGTTTCCAATGAAAAGTTCTAGTAAAGCTCTCGAAAAACTATCCAAGGTTAGTCCAAGGTTAGTAACTGGTAACATAGTGATGCATTTAGCATTGAAAGAACCAAATATTTCCCTGAGGAAGTTGGTGGGAACCAAAATGGAGCTAAAAGGTGAGTGAATATTGGGCTTTCACTCACCAGGTGGCCAGAAACACCACCCCAAATGAATGCTGATGTTGCTCTGTATCTCCTATGAGGTGTAGATAGCTCATAATTTGTGTTGTGTTCACAGCTTGTTTCCACTGCCCCCAGGTAGACCAAAGTTATTGCAGGTTTAATGTTTTTGTTATTATCTGAGAGTCCCCTCAAGCTTTTCACCATTCATCTGTTTCATTCAGAACATTAAAGTGATTAAAGTGTAATTTTGCATCTCCATGTAAATGACCCTGTTTCACCTAATTATTTCTGGGGAATGCTAAACAAGTGCACAAGAACTTTCTGATCATTGCAGACCTTTAAAAAAAAAACAAAACAAAACATACGTTTTTACTATAGCATAGGTTAGATACACTCAGAAGTTGTGGGCTTTATATTTAGATTTACCCCCAGGAAAAAATAAATTTAGCACTGTGACTGTAGCTGCCGTTTTTAGCTTCTGTTCGCTGTTAGCAACAGAGTTGCTAAGTTCTGTGGTTGGATGTTTCTGACAGATGTGCTCCTCGGGAGTCACAGCTGACTCCTCCACTGACATTATTATATCCACAGGCTTTGACTTTTTATCCAGGAAACCAGATATTTTCTAACACAACTGTTCATCTTTTGTACTGATGATTCAACCAGGAGGTATTCAAGCCCATCCAGGCCTTGAAATGCTCCAACTGCCTATCAACTAACATTGTCTAAGCCGAAAATGAAAGAGACTTTTATGTCCAGAACCCTCACTCTTCTTCATGCCTGTTTGCTCGTGTGTGTGGGTTGAAAGCTTGTTTTGCTTTGTAATGCACTGGCTGACCTCCCTCTTTCTGACATCATAAAAGGACATGGCGGCCCTCATGTCATCAAATAAGGACAGAAGCTTTGTACAAGACATCATATAAGGACAGAGTGGGTAAAAACGGGAGCTCTGCCAACATCGTCCTCTGCCTGCCAGAGCTACACACACAGTAAATCGGCCTACACACTCACACACACAAAGTGCTGCATCATGAATGTAAACACACACAGTGACAGCCAGCTTCACATCCAAACCAAATAAATGCACATTTCAGTGATTTGTGAACAATTGCACAACTATGACGTCTCAATATAAATAACTAGCATTAATAATTCATCTGTATAGTAAATACTACCAGACAGATGACCTGTCTGTGAGTGTGTGTGTGTGTATGAGTGTGTGTGTGTCAGCATAGTAACTGCAGGAGCTGTTTGATCCTCATTGACCCCCTCCCTCCTCAACACTTCCTGGTTAGAGCTTTCTGAGCAGGTAGCACACACACACACACACACACACCATCTGCTCACAGCTCACACACCTACAAACACACACAACTGCTCACACACTTATGCGCTGACACACCCACAGTCACATATCTGGAAGTAATTAATCACGATTAGAGTTATATGTACATATTAAAAAACACATATACTGTATTACTGAGACTTGACAACATGTTTACATATTCGCACCCTCTCGTTTTCCTTTCATGATGCGTTTGTATAACTCGATAAACTGGGCCAGCCGAAAGCCAACATGTTAGTTTACAGTGTGTTAAATGCAGCTGTACCTTTCAAACACCACTATATTTTCGAAACGAAATGTCAGCCAACTTTCATAAAACATTTAGAGAGACTCAAAAGTGATAGATCAAATGTGCAGCACTGCTGGAACTCAGTGTCCCGCCAAAGAGCGAGTCCAGCCAGCAATGGCGTAGCGGCGGGAATTGGGGTAATTCTGGTGTTAGTTCCACATCTGCTGCTGTTTCCATTCAAGCAACCAACACTCAGATGGAAACAGGTCATCCTAAACAGGACGGCAACTAAAATCTATAACATGATATATTTTGAATATAGGACTATTTCCCTTTTATAATGTCAATAGAGAGACTTGTGGGATAGTAAGGCATTTTATTCTGTACCTGCTTCCAGCACACACATGCAGACATACATGCACAGTATGTCCAGATGCACACACCACACACTGAATTACTTCACTGTTCTGTAGCCTGCTGCAGCAGAACTCTGGGAAAATACCGATTTCATGATGTTGCTGCAACCCCTCAGCCTGCAGCCTGACTCTGCTGCCTTCATTCCACGCACACACACACACACACACACACACACACACACACACACACACACACACACACACAAATCTAGGGAGCACGGGGTTGCATGGAGGTGGTTGCTAGGCAACAAGCATCCTCTAGCTCTTCCTACACATGGAGAAGTGTACACACATCCAAAACACAAGGATTCAGAATCACATGCGCATACACAAATGCAAACACAAACTCACACACACACAGGAAGACATTCACATTACTGTAATGAGAGCGGTGACATCCTTATTTCCAGTTGAACTGTCTAAAGCAGCATCTGCTCTCCTCCAGAGAGACTCCGAGTGAACAAATGAGACTTCATGGAGACTCCTCTATTCAGACATTCAGCTGACACCTGTACCCAGACCAACTGAGCTCAATGCAGTCAAACAGCTTCAGCTTATTACCACTGTTAACTCATTAATTACCGAAAGTACGGATTATCTATTCTCGCTGCCAACCCTTATGGGATGCTGTTAGTAAACGCACTAATTGTGTATTTTAACGTCTCTCCAACAGCCTGAGTCTCATTTTGCGGGGAGCCCTGCGTAAATCAAAGCAAAGCAAAAGGGAGCACCAAGCCATTAAAACAGAAGGCACTGCAATTATAATCATAGACAGCAAAACAAAACACAAACACATTAACGTAAACGACTGAGACAACAGGCATAAACAGCAGTCTTCATGGTATAAATGAGTGATTCTAATTTAGCTTTTTGTTGTGGATCGTTCTATTCAAACACAGCTTAAAAAACATCTTTCCATAGTTGTGCAGTGATTTGTGAAGTGTTTGGATCATGATATGCATCAAAAATTAAAGATGTCTGAGATACAAACAGATAGACTTTTTTTTAAAGAAATCTATAAGCGCCTGAATTTTGAACTTGCAAAAAAATCTTAGTTTAACTAACATTCAGGATTCACTTACTATCTGTTTCTGGTGCTTTCAGCTATATCCTAAAGTCCTCATCAGCCCCCACTGATGAGGATCATGAGATTTACATTTACTTGTGTGCAAGGTACAATCCAAGATACAGTGGCTCTTCAAGGGACAAGTGCCTCAGTGCTCAGGTCCAAGTGCTACAAGACTGCAGGTGCATGAAGTAACACATAAGCATATAAAAACATTCAGAGAGACTACAGATTAGAACTAGATTAGACTACAGTACATGAGAAATGAGGAACATGTTCTCTCCCTCTTATGCTACTTCACTGAGTCCGGACGATTTCTTTGATTGACAGCTGCATTATGGGAAAGCGACAGTCAGTAATTGCACGCTGTCAGACTGGACAACATCACATGATCGATGCATCGCAACACAAATACAGAGCTGGAATCACACGTGCATGCAGCGTTGAACATGTAAACACAACAACATCATAAACACATGTACAGGCAAAAGAGTGTATGCAGCCAACATGCACAAGAACGTGCACACACAAACACACACGGATGAGCATTGTTCAGTGTGCCACAGGAAGTCAGAGGTGCAGCCAGCTGAATTCATTTACTATAAATACACACATCATTCCCTCACAACTCTCCACACACACACACACACACAATTACAAGAGCACACTCTGAGAAGCACCTCTGAGCACTCCCTCACACACGTGTGATCCTGCCACATCTGTTTCTGTGGCCTCCAACAGTGGAGGGAGGATCACAGTGCAAGAAAAAAACACAGGATGGAGGACGAGGGAGGGTGGGTGGGTGTGTTTGTGTGTTTGTGTGTGTGTGTGTGTTAGTGTGTGTTTGTGAGAGAGACACACACTGACTCCCAGATGAAGCCAACAGACCAACCCATCTTTCTTATTCTATTACCTGATCAATTCTCCCATTTCCTCTCTTGTCTTCTTCTCCTCCATATCTGCCTCCTCTTCTCTGATTCTCCTCCTGTCCTTCTCCTCCCTCCTTCCATCTTTCCTCCCATCCATTTCCCTCCTGTCCTCCCTCCCCTACCATCTTCCTGCCTGCTGCTACCCTTTGTCTCTCCCTTCCTGTTACTCACTTTTTGTCTACATACACTATGTGGTCAAAAGTATGTGGACACCGTTTGGAATGAGGTCCTGGAACTGAAACCATGAGATGAGTTTTCAGTTCCAGAGCAGCTGATCAGTGTTAGATCTGTCCCTCTGTGTAACGTGAGTGAATAAAAAAAAAAAGAAAAAAAAAAGCCATCATCAATGGGGCTTCGATACTGTGATTCACCATGGCAACGGGTAAATAAAGAGCAGAGCCTCCATTTCAATCCACTGGAGCCAGAAAGATTAATGTGTGGCAATACTCTTTTGTCTTTACAAACAAAAAAAAACAAGAGTAGCAGTGAAAGAGCCCGAGTTGGAGAAAAGAGTCAATACGTTAACACTGTTACATTTTATTCAGTGTTCTCCACTCAGACACATCATTTAGCAGACTTTAATTTCCTTAATGGAGGCTAAAGTGCTGAAACCCTACTGCTTGTTAGATTAAACTTTTAAATCTATTTATTCAGCTGGAATCTGATGGAGACAAAGTACTGCTGGCAGCAGAAGATGAAAACATATATCAAACAGACACGACATAAATTTATTTATAGATCTATGACTGTAACCTTGCACTCTGACCCAGCAACAATCTAGTGATTTTGATGATTCACAGACAAAAAAAAGCATATAGGTTTAAACTGAGAGTAAATTTTTAGATGTCTCTTTTACATTTAAAAATCTTGCACAGCAGCATTTAATGACTGTATTTCAACAAGTAGTAAATTTAAATAGAGTAACAGAAATGCTGTTAAAACAGGTTCAGACTATGCACAGCCTATATTCAAAAACTCACTTTAAACTACATTTAGTCCCGTCTTCTCAGCCGCTCTACAATCATGCTCACTCAGAAATATCATACAATAGAAATAAGAAATGATTATTTATATATCAGTGTCTGAGTATGAGTCTAAAGATTCGTGCAGGTTTTTTTTTTAATTTAACGCAGGGTAAATGTCTCAGTGCAGGTGAACTGGCTGACAATGTGACAACTGTCTTAATGTCCACAGAGTAACAGTGTTTTAAAGACAGACTGTGTATAGATTTTATTCTGAGATGAGGATGAAGCCACGATGTGATATATCTGAATGTAAGAGAATGCACACGACTGTCTCTGTCCTTACACAGATGACTGACTGATCATGAAAGAGGTAATGTTAGTAGAGACTGGTCTTGGTTAACAAACTACTGTCAAATCAGGATTCTGATCTTCTCCCAACCTAAACTTCTACAAATTAATGTGCTCTGATGCGCTTTGATATATCGACCTTATAAATGAGGAAATGAAACGGACTGTCAGGTAGGAAGGGAGGAGAAACTCCGGGTTTGTAGAAGAAAAGCTGGCAGTGAACAGGTTAGCTTCACAGAGTAAGTTACCAAGGTAACAGCCCTCATCTAATTCAGTTAAGTGGAGATGTGTGGCACAATAAGGAGCATGCATGTCAGTGTCATCTTACAGCTTCCCTCTATGTTGTGAAGTAACCTGTGTGATGCATCTTGTTTTCCCAAGGTCGTAGCATCAACTCCTCCACTACCCTCAAGAGCCTGTAGATTCAATGGGTCATCCCTGTCTAACATACAGCGTTATTATATTCCTGTGCATGTGTGTGAGTGTGTTTGTGTTTGTGTGCACAACAGTTGGCAAAGAGCACAGGACAGGATGATGAGTAGTGATTAGTTCCGAGCTGCCGATCCATATTTACTCAGCTGCGCACACACACTCACACACACACACTCACACACGCACACCCACACACTCACACACACACAAACAAAGACACGCGCTGCCATAAATGTGACTTCGGAAGCAGGTTAAGAGGAAGTTCACTGATTGAATTAGAGAAGAGAAACTCAACAACAAAATGGATACATGACCATCAGAGAGAAAAAGACAGAGATGGATAAAAAAAGGCAAAGACTCTGGGACAGGAAGCACCGACACAGGAAGTGGTTATGAGACAAACCAATCAATGCAGGCAGACTGTAATGCACTGCATTACTGCTTTGTTGTTTAACAATATTATGAATCTGCACTCACGTGCAACTAATGCATGTTGACAGCTTGATTTACGGATGTTTTCATCAGTGTCCATTAGTGAAATCTGCAACTTGTCCCAGTACTTTCACAGTCGTTCAGGAATCTTGTTTTTACTCAAGTTAAAACTTAACTCAACCAAACTGAAAGTGAAAACAGCCAATCTGTGGCAGTGCTTTTTTATCTATGGCCGTTAACTGACTGTTGGACAGTCATAGCTTAGCAACCATTGCTAGGGACAGCAAACATGGCAAGCTTTGGATTTGTCCACAGGTTGAAGCGATGTAAATGGGGCTGCAGTGAGAGAGATACTCAAGCATTTACAGAGTTTGGAGGGTGGTGTCTTTCTTAGCTTTTCTAAAACCACAAATACATGAGCAAAACTGTAAGGAATGGTTAAAACACTGTGTTCATCTGGAAATGTAAGAGGCAACTGTTAGCAAGTCTGGTAACTACATTGGTTAGTGAGGTTATGTGGGGAAAGATCAGCGTTTCTCAGGATAACGGTATATTTACCAAACACATCAATTAGCCTTCATCCTAAAAGCTGTAATGTTAAAACTGAAACATACTGGATTAGAGTCAACCAATAGAAGATTGATCATATTTGATAACTGTAAAATCTTTTCAGTCATATTTTGATCTAAAGTGCCAAATATTCTCAGATTTCAGCTTCTCAAATGTTAAGATTTGCTGCTTTTCTTTGTCACATGTACAGTAAATAACTGATCTTTAGCTTTTATACTATTGATTGGACAAAACAAGCAAACTGAAGACATCACATTGGCTAGAGAAATTATGACTGTGAAAATTGTGATTTTTTTTCACAATTTTTTAACATTTTATAAACAAAAATGGTTAATGCAGAAAATAATTAGCAGAAAATCTGATAATAGAAAATAACTGTTCGTTGTCACTTTACATAGCTAATCAGCCAAACAGGGCTATGTGTGAACAACATTTTCCTTGTCACTATACCCCTTATTATACCCCTTTGCAAAAATGAGTCAACTGGACTCACAGACAACCCACCGCTTCGTTTTCTAGATAGCTGAGTCAAATTCTGCCAGCGACGGTTGTCATTTAGCCAGTAAAATCAGTGGTCAGTGGAGAGAGATGACAAACCTGCTTCTCTCTGCTTCCTCTTTCTGAAACAGGAAAGAATTACTAAGAATTTTTGAGTGGCAGATCCTGTCTCTGTTATCACTGTAAATGTATGACGTATGAGTCATGCAAGAAAAGTCGCAAGGAAAGTCACACAGGTTGGGGCAGCGCTTGCTGAACACTACATTTCTGCTCTATCAGTCCTCACTCGTGACCTTTTGTTTATAAGGAGGGAACTTTGTTCTCATTGTCATTTCCATGTATGTTACAAAGACATTTGTTTTGTTGCTTGTTTTTCAAGCATTGTGTGACTCATATATTTTAAAATTATAGGAGAAGTAAACCGAATTAGCATGTGATGGTGGTAGTAGTAGTGCGTGGTGCACTCTACTGTACACTGTAGGCTTTTACTAGGACAGTGGGTTTGTTTCCATAATAACCTACTATTTATACACATAGTGAAACTCTAACCCCTGCTCTGACCACACACTCTCAAACACACTCAGCTCACCATGGGAGGCTGTCTCCATGGATACAAGAGTGCTCCTCGATTGAGCTCCTGCTGGAACAGGACAGGGAGCTGCACTCTTATTATCTAACCAACAGTATCTCCAACAGGCCGGCCCCATTGAAACTTCACCACCACCAGTCGGAGCAGGAACAACTCTCATTTCACATCTCTGACCCACAGAATGAAGCAGTGCAATGGAGATAAGCTGGGCTGAACACAGAGCTGAGAGGTCAAACATGACATCTTGTTGACCTTGATGTTTTAAAACTAATCTACATTTGAGCAGCTAGGGGGAGGGAGTTTATATAAAAATTCCAAGACACACTTAAGAGAACGAAGAATAAAGAAATAGCATTGACCAGTATAGCAAATTTAACATTCATTCATAACAAATATATCATTCATCTTTAAACCAGATGTGTCATATTCAGTATATCCATGTTTCAGATCATAGCAATCATTTATCAGAAAATGTGCCTTTTAATTGGATCACAACAAATGCCTCTGCTGGAAAAAGCAGTGACCTCCTGTAAACAACTGTGTTACTGTCACTGTAACAGAAATAATGAGTCTGATGAGATGTCTCTGTGTCACCCACAGCAGAACAGAAGCCTCACACAGCCGAGGAAATGAGAGACGTGTTTTTTAATCATGGTTTCTATTAGTAGAGCTGAGCATCAAGCACATCTGAAGTGCTTCAGGCTGCATATGTTCATGACTGGCTTTGTACTCCATTATTTTCTTTCCTCAAGCCCCTTATATTCCAACAAAATCCTCATTCGAAACTTCTAAGCTCTGAGCTTCTGAGCTCTAACAGAATAGGTCGAAGCGTAAGCTCGGAAGTGAGCGTTACAACCGCCAACAGTCAGTCACCCTAGAGTTACCTAGCAACAGCTTTCTCACCAGTTATCAAGGTTATCTCCCTGATGGCTAACACGTTTGTCAGAGCCGCTGCACACACACACAAAGCTATATGTCTGAAGGCCATGCACCTTCCTGAGAACAGGCAAGCATCTTTTTTTTGGTTCTGACATGGCTGTTTTGTCCATCATTGCTGTATCTGATGTGCTGATTAAATTTAATGGCAATCTTCCATTAGATTATGCAACATCCTAGGCTCAAAACTGACATTTGACATTTTTGATTAACTCAACAAAGTCCACGGGCGAGTCCAAAATAGAGGCATGAATATGCTCCATATATTCCATGGCTGTTGGACTATTAGATCTTAATATTCTATGTGGACATTTTGGCCAGACACTAGTGCTAGTGCAAAACAAATTTCATAGAAAATTGTAGTATACTGTAGTTGTTAAAATACCTCGGTCTGGAATGGACGAACTAACTCACATTATCTCCGGTTCTTGTTTATGGATGTACTGGAGATCATTAAAAATGGTTAGCAAGCTATCGAATTAAACTAACAATGGTTAACATGTAAAACTTTATCCAGTAAACATTAATATGTTAGCGCTGAAATTGTGAGCATCTTAGCATAATGATTATAGCATTTAGCTTTAAGTGCTGCTGTGAAAGAGTACAGCCTTATGCAAAGAGAATTTTAGAGACAGCGTGATTATATACAAAGTCAATGTAAAGACACAAATTGAGTTCTGAATTCAGTCAGAGGATTAACACAAACACACAGAGGCACAGCTAGAGCTAAAGTGTAGTTGGTACATTCACAGTTTGGGGCAAATAAACACAAATGGTCAAATTTGTGTGGATGACACACCTGAACACACCTTTAGTCTTGTTAGAATTGTGTCCATTGTGACCATGTAACTCTCCACCACAGCATTAGGAGTATTTTCCTTTTCTACTCAGACAGAGCTGGTTAGTATAAAAAAGACCAAAAGGAGAGAGCAGAAGATTTCAAACTGTGAGGCGTGTCTCCCCAGATGGGTGCAGGTGTTGCAGGGGAAGCACGAAGGGAGAGAGAGACACGAGACGTGAGGGACAGGTGCATGCCAGAAAAAACAACAACAGGAAGTTAGTTACTGTAAGTGGTCTGTTGATTTTTCCCACTTACCAACATGGTCCGTAGGTGGAGCAGCAGCAGCAGCTGTGACACACATGGAGGCAGTGAAGGTACTTTAAAACCCTTAGTGCCTGATTGCCTCAATTTTCGTCAGATTTCACGGAGTCATAACTCAGTCAAATCTCAACACAACAACATGATACACACATGTTTTTAGATTTTGATTGGTTACGCTTTCTGATGACAATTGTCTCTGATATCCATTGCAAATAAACATCTGTAAACTTGCTAAGAAATCAGACAAAAAAAGATGCTCCTTATAACTCCAGAACTTGATTAGGAATCATCACATTTTCATGTTTTCTTCAGTATCAGAGCCATCCACTGACAGCTGTCTGCACATTCATGGTTACATTCAAACAGAACCTCCTTTCCTCCTTTCCCAGCTATCCTATCTTCCTCCTTTTCCTCCTTCACCCAGCCCAGCCCTCGGCAGGAGGGTCCCCCCTATATGAGCCCGGTTCTGCTCAAGGTTTCTTCCTGTTAAAAGGGAGTTTTTCTTTTCCACTGTCGCCTTAAGTGCTTGCTCTGGGGACAGGCTCTGGGTCTCTGTAAAGTGCCTTGAGACAATTTGGATTGTGGAAGGTGCTATATAAATAATATTGAATTGAATTGAATTAATAGCTAATTTGGTATACTTTTAATGGTGCCACTTTGCCAAAGTGTAAATAAACAGCGGGGACTAAAGCTCTAGCCCATAGCTACCTCCCTGACTCCATAGCTATGTTATACTTCCTGTTTGACAATTAAGGCATCATGTGATCATTTGCATGCTGTAAACGGGCTGTTGTCTTGATTTTGTCTGAGGTGGGGCCCACAGCGTTAAGCACTGAAAACCCCTGGGGTAGAGGAACAGGAACATCACTGATAGACTGTTGACAGTGTTGATGATGAAGAAGCATGTGATGTGGTAAAAACATCAAATAAAATGAATGCACACACTTGTAGCATTTACTGGAATGTGAGCCCAAACCCTGGATGTGTTGCAGTAAAGCCAGTGCCAAACTGTGGTTCCTCCTTTGACTGAGAACCCAAATGAGAAACAAAAACATGCATTTGATGCTGGATATCCCAGCCCCCCCCACCCCCCACCCCCACCCCCAGCCCCATCCCCCCTCCCCCTTCAGTCTGGTTGTCATTTTACATCTGAACTCGTTTTCCTGGAGAAATGCTAAACACAAATCCAAATGCAGACACAGACGCCACTTCCAATCCCTGTTATACTTAACACGCTGAGACACGCAGACAGCATGACAACACCCACACAGACAGGCGAGCACACTCGCAGGCAAAGAGAGACTTACAGAAGACCATAACACACCCTGGGGACAGTCACATGGCTCAGTGATCAATAGGGACCATGTGTCTGCTGTACAAAGATCTTTCTCTGCCTGTCCCTCTGTCTCTCTCACTGTTTTCACTGCTTTCCCTCACTCTTCTGCTTTTCCATTGCTCTTTTCCTGACTCTCCATCATTCTCTTGTTTTGTTTATTGTGTCGTTTCATTCACTCTCTCATTATCATTCCAACACAATTAATGTTTCGTTTTCCTACAGTGGTCCAACTCTTTGTTGAATGATTTCTCTTTCTTTCTGCAGCCCTTTTTATTTCTCTGATCTTCAATTAGGAGATTCTAATCAGCCGTGACCACTTTTCCACTTCCCGACGTGAGCTTGCACAAACACCTCTTCACATGTGATAAAATATTAAAAGCCCACCTAACAATCTAGAGTGTATTATACCAAATAACTTCAATTCAACAGGCTTCACTACAGTGATGGATGATACTTGAAATGGGAGCCAACTGTATGCCTGCTTCCAAATGTTCAGTATTGCAGATTATCTACAGCGATGAGGCATGGTGTCTCTAAGACCAAGTTCTAGCTTTGAGTGAGATAGGCAAATAATTGACAGTAAATCTGGGCCAGTATGTACTAAAGTACTCAGAATAGGATTGCTGATCCTGCATTACTCAGTAATTCATTCATAAGGATGAGAAAGGAAGACTTTCTGCAAAGACTGCACTCCTGTTCTCAGAAGCCTGATATATTATGGACACTCGTCTAAATCATATAGTCCAATATCTCATCTGGATCCCGAGCCAAAATTATGTGAAGGGTCTGTATATTGTTCTTCATGGAGCAAGAGACGTTACAGGAATTTAACCAGATGATGGTGCTTGAGGAAAAGTTAAGGGATCACTAAGACACTACAGTTAATCCTGAGGGGGACATGAATATCTGCACCAAATGACATGGGAATCCATCCAATAGTAGTGAAGGCATTCCACCTAAAAGCACAAATGTCAAAGTCATAGAAAGAAAAGTCAGGGGATCGGCAAATTTAAAGTGATTCATCCTCTGCAGAACATGAATGTTCATACACACATACAGTGAAATATACATTCAAAGTCAGAATGTTGAGTGGAACAACATTACATTATAAGAGGAGTGAGCTTCTAGTAATATAAAGTACTATCTATAAAAATTATAACCATTTTTAAAGGGGAAATTCACCAAGTAAGTAGTATATAGAGTTAGATTATATGTCAAATACAAAGCAAGAGTGTCTGGGAGGAATATTCGTGGTCCCTAGAGGAGCATCGTTCTGGCGACCACCTGAAATTTCATCTAGGTGAAAACCTTTCCTGGACCAATACTTTGGTTTAAAAGGGTAACTGCTGGAATTCCATGAACTGTGCTGTGTTTGAATGTGAAGTGGGACATCGCTGCAAGAAAAAATATGGGTTCCCCTCTTTTATCTTTACTGTCCGTGTTGATTAACATCAGCTGAGTATAGCACGACCACAGACATGATTTTAAAAAATGAACAAGAGGTCCACTGCTGCCTTTGGGTTCTCCCTACAATGATAAGAGCAGAGTGCATTACACTTGCAGCAACGCCCCAACAAACACATGTGTATGCACGCACACACACATACATATGTGCACACACACAAGAGATCCAAGCAATTAAGCTGTTAGCCTGCATAAAATGGTATGTGTAAAATGTTAGTGACCTAACTGATATGTGCAGTGAGGGAGTGTTAAGGGTCAGATATGGTCAAACACAGATGCACACAAAGCTCTGCTCACACTACCACCAATACTATAATACTAGAGGTGTAAAGATGATTAATAGAATCTATGTCTGCACTTACACCGGAACTGGACGGGGTTTATATCAAAAGTCATTATAACTTGTCTGTACTGTTTCATTTCCTGTTTTTTATTCTTAATAATAACAAGAATAATCTTTATTTGTATAGCAGGGAAAAAACAGGGATAGGACGCCATAATTAATTTGAAATAAGACGGAAAACAAGAGCCATCAAAGAAAAATAATAATAATAAAAAAATTAAATAGACATAAAGTTTAAAAAAATAGAGTAAATAGATTGCATAAAATCAAGTAAAACATATCAATACAAGTATGTGTAAATATACACACACACACACACACACATACAGTAAAATCTAGTAGTTGATAGTGCAACTAAGCCGCTGTCTATTGACTTGAGAGGATCTCATTATCGTCAGATTAAGCAGCTCTGGTGCACTGTAGACTGTGCCTCCGTCAGGACTAAACACAATGAAAGTGAAGCCCTAAAATCCCATGGAGACACAGAGGAAGAAGAGAAGTGATTGAGAGAGGACAGATTAACAGATGAGGTCATGTTCGCCGGGTTTCAAAACTCAGACAGAAACCACATAAAAGTGTTCACGCTGGCCATAATGATGCTGTTTAATTTGACTGATTATTTTGTAAATGACGCTGTGATTGTGTGTGTTATGAAGTGTATTCTCATGTAGTCTTAATTAGATTTTGTCAGGCGTCACTGTGAATTGTGCTGCTTTGTAGTGTGTGTATTTTGTTGAGTGTGACAGTTGACTTGCCGGCCTCTCTCTGAGTACAGACCTCAGGGCAGCGCTGTGATCACTACACCAAACAGACAATGACCTCATCACACACTCTCACATATACACACACACACACACACACAACCCACCATCAGGGCACAGTTTCCACTCTGTTCACCCAAAAGCCACCAAATAACCATCATTTCCAGGCAAGTTTCCACTCTGATAACACACACACACACAAATACACACACACAGACACACACATACACACTGAATGGTCTGAACGCACACTCAGATATGCACAAACACACACATGTAGACATGAGGTTGTCTCATAATAGGTTGCATTTGCCAAACACATGCAAATATATAGAAAACACAAGCCAACAACTACACACAAACACATAGACAATGGAAACACGCCACAGTCAACACCTGGGGGGCATTTTAGTCACAGGGCATCATTATGTCTTCACTCCTTCATCACATGTTTGTCATTGAGCAAAAAGGGAGGAAGAAGAGAGGATCATCAGTGTGGTAAAGTATACACTGCTGGAGGAAATACAAGATGAAAGAAGGACAAAAACAACATACAAAGTAAACAACAACATAAGATGTGTGTGTTCGTCCCCCAAAAAACAACCCATATGAGCTTTTTTTCTGATGGGGCTCTACCAGCAAGACAGCATCATTTGCTACAAACAGCACAGCTAGCATCTGCTAATGAGTAGATCTGAGGGAATAGTTATAGGGTATAGTTTTGCAGGTATTTGGTCACAAATCATGTTAATAATTTATTCACTCAAATTCCCAATTTACTTGGACTTTACACATGACATGAAAATTGTGTACTACCCACCCCGGACTCTTTGCTGACAGCCATCGGCCATTATTGAGATGGCCACACATGGTGACCCTTGTCAGGTAAATTTTAACATAGTTTATCAGTGTTGTTATTTTTCTGGTGAGAACAGGCTCAGGAAGAAGGGAACTGGAAAGTGTGGAAGGATTAAATAAAACTCAGAGGAAACAAAATTAAAAACAGAATAGTCAACAGTACAAAGAAAACTGATATAAGAAGAGAGGGGTGGAGGTGGAAAAAAATATGCTGAAGGATGTGTTGAGCGGCGTAAAAATGAGAAGGGGAAAGAGAGATAGAGGTAACAAATTCATCACAAGTGTGGCAGTGATCGTGGCCAGGAATAAGCCAGCGCTGGATTAGAAAACAGACACAGAGCTGCAAGTCTCAACACAACAACAACAAAAAACAACAACACCACCTCATCCTGTTGGTTTACACTCCCTCTTCCTCCCCTCTGCACCCTCTCATTTCTACACTCTCCGTTTCTCTAAGCTCTGCTATCAACATCTCTTCTATCTGACTACCTCTTTCTCTTTCCTCCTCTCTGTCCCTTTATTATAACCCAACAGCGTGGGCTCACACTATTATGGAATATTGTGATTACTCGCTACATTTAGACCGTGAGAGGAGGCGAGGGGGAGGTGAAAGAGAGCAACAGAGAGAGATGGAAAGACAAAGATAGAGATGGAGTGAGATAAAAAAAAAATGGACGACCTTTCACGTAAAGCTGGTTAGCCTTGAGGTGTTAATAAAGCGGAACGAGGTGTGTGTGTGTGTGTGTGTGATCTGTCTGGCCTTGCAGTGCTGCAGTAAATCTGCCCCTATACAATAAAAGGGCAAGGCTGGGAGGAGAGGAGAGGAGAGGAGAGGAGAGGAGAGGAGAGGAGAGGAGAGGAGAGGAGAGGAGAGGAGAGGAGAGG
>JBBMJY010000010.1:17507217-17518842 GCA_037833715.1 Toxotes lorentzi
GGAGAGGAGAGGAGAGGAGAGGAGAGGAGAGGAGAGGAGAGGAGAGGAGAGGAGAGGAGAGGAGAGGAGAGGAGAGATGAGAGGAGATGAGATGAGATGAGAGGAGGCGAGAGGACCGCTGTGTCCCAGTTTTACTTTGACCTCTATCTGTTTGCCTGTCCCTCTTCTCCCCAACGACACCACACACATTTACAAAGTTCCAGAAGGCCTTTTGATGCCTGGGACTCTCAGTGAGCTGTTTCCCCAGTGGCATGCAGCCTCCTTGGGCATGACTCATAATGAATACCCTCTCCGCACCACCGCCACCACCTCCACTCCTCCTCCCTCTTCTACCAAGGGTCCTCCACTCACCCCTCATTCTCCACTCAAGCTCTCTCCTCTTCCCAGCCTCTCCTGCTCTCATCTCACCCTCCTCTCCTCTTTCTAATCCTCTCTTCCTTCTTCAGCCCCAGCTGTGCTATCTCTTTCCTCCTCCTGCTCCTGCACCCCCTTTTTCTACTCCTTCTCCTACCCACTCATTCTTCTCTTGCTGCTCCCTCCATCATCCTCTTATTCCATCCCGGTTGGCCTGTAAACTCCCATTTCCTTTTCTCTCTTTAGTTGCTTTTTCGCTGCCCCTCTCAGTCATCCTCTTACTCCCTTTCCGAGCAGTGCTCTGTTATCTCCTGCTTTCAGGCTGGAAATGGCTCTGGAAAACAGCCAGCACTATGTTAACCCCCTCCCCACTCACACATGCTCACTCACACACACACTCAGATACAAAAGCACACACATTCACATGCAAACAACAAGTCAAACACAATAAACCAATACGGCACACATGAACTAGCACAAGTGCAGTGCATGTTCACAAACAAGCAAACACACATGTGCAGTTGACCGTTTTGTAAGCCCAGACATACTTAGCTACCATTGCCACACTTTCCAATTGCACACATCACGTATAAAGAGCCAAAGTAGTACTGACACTTCCAGGTTCTGTTCCAGAGGTAAGAAAACCGCCCTCAACACACCTACTCACTACACTAATAACAAAAATTAGGGGCGAGAAAAGGCGAGTCCAGTTCAGGTTAGATCAGACAGGTAGGTGATAACAGCAGGTTGAAGGAGGCTCAGTGCTGTAGAACATTTTGTAAAGACGAGATTAGAACTAGAAAGTTGAGAAAATTACTTTTAGAAAAGAGGCTGTGGAAAAACTACAGGACCGCCCGTTATTTTCTGAGAAGGACAGATGACAGAAATACTGAATGTTACAGAAGCTAATGAAACAGAGGCTAGCCTGGACGTGATATTCAACAGTGATAACAGAACAGTTTCTTATAACAGTGCAAAACACACACACAGACCATGAGCAGGTCCTGAGGTATGTGTGTGAGTAGAGCTGTCAGCAGCTCACCTCTAATCTCAGCCCCTCCAGCTGTAATTCTGGTTTAACACAATCTGCTACGTGAGGGTTTGTTTTTCAGCTGCAGAGTTTACGCTGCAATTTCACCTTTCACCTTTCAGACAAAAATACAAATCTAAGGAGAGACTCTGGTGTTGATTCATTAAAATCTCCTTCGCATTAAACGTTTCATCGTTTAAACTTGTGACACTGAACTCAAACCGTCCACTCTCGTAGGTTGCCATTTTTTTTATATCTCATGCTGCTGTCAGGCAAATCTTAGCAATGCTAACTGCACTTCTAATTGGTCGTGAGTCATGACCACTGAGGAGCGCATTCACTGTTTGGGTTGTGAACTGTAAAAAAGCATGGAAAGTTGTCAAACTTCACATGACAGGGTGAGGGAGAGCAGAATGGTTTCCTTCTCATACAAATCCCCCTGCCCTAATAGTATAACTTGTAATAACCTGTCCCATAGATTTACACTGAATAGATTCTCAAAAATACAGAACAAGGCGCGCCCTGTATCAGCTAAATACGGAGCACGCCTTTTGGTTTCCAATTACGGGAAGAAATTAAGCTAACGTTAGTTCAATGAGATGATCTCCAGCTAACTTTAATTTTTCCAGCTAACTTCTTTTAAAACAAATATTTTGTAGAAGGGGTCTCAAGTATAAAGCTGAAGACTACAAACATGATATCAAGCTAAAGAAAGGGCCTGAAGCTGCATGTCCCATCCTAAATGTTAGCATCCTCATCTGATGATTCATGTTGAAGACGTGCAAATAATAAAATATATTTTCACTTTACTAAAGAAAAGGCTTTCAATGTGAGGACTAAGCATTGTCTTGTGCAAATATAACGCTAAGTTGGATAACGTTGCTGGTGTTGCTGGCTTCCCCAAATCTAAAAATGAGCATGACTGAGCTGCTAACGTTAGTCTAAACTCTGATGGAGTATCATTTAGGAGTACAGCTTCCACACAGTGGGGAAATACAGTGGATATGCTAGTCATGAACGCAGTTGTTTTTTTTTTGCTCTTACAGCCTCATGTACACCACTTCAACATGTGCAGAGATCCAAAGCTTGACAGGCTTTGGATCTAGTTGCTAAGCTATGATTAGACAATCACTGTTCAGGGCAGAGGTTAGTGAACAGTCAATTAGGGAAATGTAATCACTCACACACACATTAAACATACACACACACACGCCACACACATTCACTTACACGTGACATTGACATCAGTGGTCCCTGAACTATCAGAGCGTCCAATTCTACAGAGGGACTCTCAAATCTGACTCCTAATATAGCTCATAAACCAGGCTGGCTGCACTCATTCAACACTGAATCTCTGTGTGTGTCTGTGTGTGTGTGTGTGTGTGTGGATGTAAAAATGAGTCTGCTAGCCAGTGTATATCTCTGATTATTGTGCAGATCAATTACTCAGCAGTAAATTACCCTGCCACTATGCTCACATAATTATCAAAAGCACAAACGATAGAGGAGAGCGTTTGTGCGGGCGGGTGTTTGCAGGGGTATGTCTTTGAATATTGATTCTTGAAGCATCAAATGAATGAAATATTTTATCATTACACCTTGGTAGTTGATGAGGTAGTTAAACTTTAATCAAGTCAGCAGCGTGTGACTGGAAAATTAGATGTTTTCCAAAGTGAGCTATTAAGTCTGACGTGGGTGTGGGACCTAAATTCTGTTACATCACCCTGCATACATCTGGAAATTTGTACATATATTAACATTATTATTATTGACAGCTTTTTCTTTCTTATTGAGATGGGCAACTTAAGTCTTTTGTTGTTAAAAGTATAACACCTTTACCTGTGATAGACAGTTATATGGTAATGACAGTTATATGGTAGAACACATATGAGCCTTTGATGAGCCTTACTCCCCTACTGTTCCCCTACTGTCTGAATACTACTATAATATTCACCATGTACAGAGCTCACAGCTGATTACACACAACAGCTTCATTATAGTTTGCCCAGAGCCTGAAAAACCACTCCATGTTCCTGTGATGAAATCTGACCCTGCTCCAGGTTTATTTTGTGTCAGTCAGTTTGTGGCGGCCTTGAGGCTCTCATCACCTCAGTTTAGTGTTTTTTGTTTTAGTGGTGCATATTACCAAACAATTCAAATTACTTCAAGACCATCAAATCACCACAGATTACAGCAAAGTAACTGTCACATGCTGAAACTGTAAACCTTTAGGAACCCCACAGTTCTGAAGCCACAGGAAAGTTGCCCACATTGTTTGGTTGGTAATCCAATAACAGACCAGTATGAGGTTATATAAAATGATACGAGGACATAAACTATTGGAATACATAGGTTAGAGGACACAGAGACAATCAGCTGCAACACCCAAATGCACAAAAGTATTAATGTTGCTGTTTTCTTTCCTCGAAGCTTAGTTTATAGGGACAAGAAGTGATATACAGAGAGCGTGACAGAGGAGTGTATCAGCCTCAGTAACTGACCTGAATATTTTAATACAAAAATAACTGTCTTGGAAGGAGAAAAAAAATACATCTGAAAATAGCTGAAGTCTGGTGTTAAAATTAACAGAAAATGTGGGAGATTGACTGAGAGAAAGTGAGTGAGACCAAGAGAAAGCCTAAGTTTAGGAGGGCTTTGATGTGCAAGATGGTGCATCCTTCTCAGAGTGTAAATGTCAGGTTTCTAACAGAGAACGCCCAGGGAGAAAGTCTAACACTGTGTGTGTATGTGAGGAGGAGTATCATGCACGCACACACACAGACACACGCATGCAGTGAGGTCCTGGTATGGATCTATTCCAGTTGACTACTGGTACACACGAGGCTATTTCTGTCTGACTGCTGGGAAATAAGGACACAAATGGATAGCTGAAGACTGAGGGAGGGAAGGAAAGAGGGATGGAGGAAGACATGAATGAGTGAAAGGAGGGAGGACAAGAATGACAAGGAAGCAACAAGGAGACAAGTGGAGATCAAAGCATTCAGTGATAGTTTGGCTCTATACTGATACTTTATTGAAGCTGCCACATGATGCATTTAAACATCAATAAATCATTACCACAAGCTTTGAGACTTTGTTTTAATTACAGTAAATTAACATGACCAGCGCAGAGGGCTGACATTCTGATTGACAGTGCCATTTTAAATAGATGTACACACTATAGTGTAGCATCTATAGAAATGAGTCTGTCAGGGCTGATATGATGCTTCTACCTAAAAATATCAGGAGCAGTCCTAAAATGCTCAAACTGGCCAGTGTCTCACTGAACAGAAATGAGGTTAGAAGGGAGGGACAGAGAAACAGAGACATTTATGGAGGCATATGCAGAGAGGTGGGTGAAAGAGAGAAAGGAGGAGAGTGTTATAGAGACAGGCAGGAAGGAAAGGGTATTTAGGGGAGATAGAAAGGTTTTTCAGGAGTTACAGTCATGGAAAGAGCGGTAGAAAAAAAGAGTCTACAGCCGTGCCAGCATCTCTGTGACATTAAGGAAGGAGAGGAATTTTTATATTTCCACAGCATACATTCTGTCAGTATAACAAGAGAGTAAAGTCATACTCATCACTCTGCTGCTCTGTGTTATTTTTGTTTGTACAGAAATACTATTGTTATTCACTAGTACTTCCAGTTTCACTGTTATTTCCAGTAGCTTCTGTTTTGCCTCACTATTAAAGAACCGACAACTAAACTCTCTTGCTGCGAGTGGTGATAGTGTTGTGAGGTAATCGTACTGATGGAAACAGTGCTTTGGAATTTACTTCATACTGAATCTATGAAGACAGGACGTAAACATTTAAGAAGTGTTGCGTAGGGAGTTACAGTAAACAGCATCAACAGGAAATTACAAAGGGAGCAGAAGAAAAAAAAACAAATGTCTTAATAAAGTATGATAAAATTTACTTAAACACTGACTTAAAACAGGGAACTAACATATAAGACATGACAGAGAAAACATGAGCTCGATCTGCTGCTCTGAAATTATGACAACACATCCTGATCTCTCTCCCTCACACACACACAAACACACACATCCATTACAAAGCGAGGGGATAAATTTACAATCACAGGAAGCCAGTCCCACAGATACAGAACCACCAACCCTCCCTGGTCTGAACCTGATCCAACAAGCTGAAGTCCAGGCCTACATAATACTGCTTTCTCCTCACTTCCATTATCATATATATGGTCATTTCATACTTGCTGCAAAAAAATACTTCTAGGTATCTGTAACATGCAGAGTGCACACATACAGAAGCTCTTTTCCTCACTCAATTTTAACCATACCAGCAACATTTAGGTGGAAATCCCATGTCTCTAACTTTTCATTGCCACTATTTCAACAAAGGCAAGATCCTGCCAAAACAATCAGAGTGCGGTTATTGTTTACTTTATCTGAGCTGAGATACGAATAACAAAAGATGTGGACAAAGACAAAAACCTACAATTATATTCAGAAATATGCAACTTGAAGTAAATGTAAGGATGCAGAATATCATGTTTAGGGAGTTTATCTTGCCCCATGTGTAGGAGAGGAGTGAAGAAGAGAGGACGACGTGATAGGCTCTGAGAAAACTGTATGTAGAGTCCACTGGGGCATGTAATGAACTGATATCATGCAGAGTCAGCAGCAGCCTCCTAATTTACTACTATAGATTAACCCTCAGAGAGAGTTACACGTTGAGTGCGACTGTTAAAGGGGAAAAGAAAAGCCAATAATAAGCAGAGGTTGGTGTTTGTCCTTCAAAGGAATAGAGGGCCATTAAGTTAAGTTAAGGCTAATAAAGTTCATTTCTTAAAGCAGCTATAACAAGTGTTTTGTATTATTAACACTGGATCAAACGACTGCTTATGTGAATGGGGTCACTCGCAGTAATGAACCCACAGAGAATATGCACTTCACTGCGTTTTTCGGCAAATATTTTGGATTTCCTGCCCCCAAAATTTAGGCTGCAGCCTTGGTGGGGTTTGGATAGCAGACAAAGATAGCGGCGGACTGTTGAACATAGTGGAGCATTTACCTGCTGAAGAGCCTGACATTTGAATCAGGGGATAGGGGAGATTACAAGCTAGCTAAAAAGAGGTTGAATAGTGGACTTACATCTGGAAGAAAAGAAACATGTTACAGTTAAAGTAGGGACACAGCTCGTTCCTTATGGCTAACACCATTTCACTGTC
This sequence comes from Toxotes lorentzi, assembly GCA_037833715.1. NCBI lineage: Eukaryota > Metazoa > Chordata > Actinopteri > Toxotidae > Toxotes > Toxotes lorentzi. The sequence goes on from JBBMJY010000010.1 coordinate 17,513,795, forward strand.
ACAGCTTTGCCTGTACAGCTGGTAGCCACATTCAGAACAGGGACAGTACCAAATATAATGATACCCATGGTATAAGAGACTAATGTAAAAAGAGTGCAGGGGGTGGCTGAAGTGGATACCTCTCTTCATCATGGTTTGCACTGTTTTCATTTTGATCAGAGAGAAGAACGTGTGGGTATTTGAGACACAGGTAAATAAAAAAGACACATAACAACCATCCATTCTGTCCAACTGTCTTCGACTTTAATAGCACTGATAATGACAGTGTAAAGTCTGCTGTAAAGTACACACAGAGTGAAAGTTTTAAGGTGCTGCTAAACCACCTAAAATAAAATGTTATTATGACTTTTAATGAGAGGTTTAGATGCCTGAATGTAGTTTTATGGTTATTTTCTTTCTGCATTATCTTTTATGTGTATACTGAGCTACTTTATGGGCCTCTGTGGGTCTTGACACAAACAGAGACAAGAGTCTGGAATCCAAAGAAAGATGGGAGACCGACTTTCTCATTTGAGTTTTGCGGAGGTGAAGGAAGAATCTTTTAAATGATATATCCTGAGTTTAAAGAGCAGGCTGAATCTTTGAAAGCCAGCACCCAACTTGCTCTCTTTCTTTCATTCTCCCTCTCTCTGAATTGTCAACCTATTAAATGTCTCTTTGTATCTCGCCTATTCATTCGCACTTACCAATGGAAAGCTTTGGACTGTTTCACTGACGGAGACAAAGTGTGTGTAGCCTATGTGTGTGTGTGTGTGTGTGTTTGTGTGTGACTGTCATAACAGAGCTGTCCTAGTTTTTTCTGTGCAGTGAGTGCACCGATGTGATTTTACGAGTTTAGGAACTAGATGCACTGCTTGTGTGTGTGAGTGTGTGTGTCTGTGAGAGAGAGACAGTATGTGAATGTGACATGGAGATAGAAAGAGAGACTATTAGGACTAAAGCGGTGTGTGTGTGTGTGTGTGTGGTAGAGTTACATGGAGAACAATAGCCTTATTGTACCTGTCTCTACAGCTACTGTCTCCCTTGTGTCGATAGTCAGGCTCTGCACTGAGCCCATTTGCCTCTTCTTCTTCATGACAAATCCTTTTTAACATTTGTGATAAGATATTTTCTGCAACTAGAATAACGTTACAAATTTCCGAAACACATTATACACGCAAGCGTTATTGTGACTTGGGAATTGCAGGTTAACCCCCGTGGGTTAAAGCTGGATATGACTTGCATAGTGATTTACTGCCCAACAACTGTTATAAGTAAATAAATAAATAATATAAAGAATTCAAGCATCTATACACAGCATTTTCACATGTAGCATAGCACAGAGTTTGGTTTTTCCCGGATACGTTATCTGCATCATAACATCTTCCTGTTTAAAGGGAGGGAAGAGCACCGGCAGAGAGAGGTGGCATCCAAATCCAACCCATCTCAGCTGACTCTTCACAGTGTAAAGAAGAGGTGGCTAAAGATCCAAGAGCAAGGCCCTCTCAGGTCACTGAAGCCCTAATTCCTTCACCCTGACTGAGCCTCATCATGGAGGAATTCTGATCTCAGCTGCTTCTATCCGCAGCCTTTGTAGTGGTCACTCCCCAAAGCTCATGACCAAAGGTAAGGTTTGATAGCTGTGCTTCGTAATTCACCTTTATCTTCACCACCACGGTCACATAAATCCTCACATACATTACTGCAGCTGACTGAGGTACTTTTATTGATGTTTTTTTTCTTTTTTTAATTTCAGACCACTTTATAAACCAAATTAAAGAAACAAAGCTGAGGAAACTATAAACAGGTAGTAAACATAAAAAGGAAATTAAATCTTCTATTTTATACAACTAATCCAGTTCAGTATGAATTTGAGTTTGCCTGCAGCACAGAAACCTGTCATGGTGAGATTTCTCCCCTGACACATTTATGATCCATGGACCTGCTATATTATATTTTAGTACAAGCAAACTCAGCTTTAGGAACTAATTTATAAAAGAAAGAATAAATGAACAGAACTTAGAGCCCTGATCTAAACTGCACTGAATGAACTCAACCTACCAACCCTGCACCCCCCCCATCTTGGCACTAGGCCCTGCAACCATAGTAGCACGCAGAGAGGACCCAGGGTTCCCCCACTGGGGTGGGGGTGAGAGAAAAAGAGAGCAAGAGAAGAAAGAAAGGAAAAAGAGATGATACAGACTAAGATAAAAGTCTCAAGATCAAGAGTGATTAGGAAAACGTGCGTGAAAGGGAATTTCTTTTATCTAATCCTGTGAGAGCTAAGGGAGAGATTTGGATGAATGAGTGATAGAGGAGAGGAGGGGAGTTAGGTGAGGAGGGGAGAGGGAAGGGGAGAAGGCAGGAGGAACAGTGGGATGGGAGCCAAACTGGAAAAGGCAAATGAGGCGAGCAATGGATGAGGGAGACATGCAGAGAGATCAGGAAGGAAGAGAGGAAGGGAGGGAGGGAGAAGGGATGAAAAGGATGGATGATGGATCCAGAGATGAAAAGGATGGACGGCAGGGGGGGAGGAAGAGGCGTGAGGAGGGCCAGGAATGATAGAATGGGACAAATGGAGAGATGAGAAGAGACAAAAAGAGTGTGAGAGAAACAGGTGAAAGATGATAAATGAGAAAAAAAGAGAGAAAACAGAGATGGAGGGATGATGAAAATTAGAGTTATTAGAGAGAGAGAATAAAAAAAGAGGAAAGAGATTCTGAATGTATAATAGCCAGTGGGCTAGTAGGTCTGCTGTGCTAATCTGTATTGTCAGATTATAGTGTAATCCCTCGCTAAAACACACACACACACACACACACAGTGCAGGCTAAAATGTTTGACTGGACCCTGCGGTGCTGAATTGGAATAAGTGTCGGTGATCCAGAAATTTCCTGCGTACTTGTTGCCATGGAGATGGCTCCAGAAAGAGGGAGAGAGAGAGAGAGAGAAAAGAGAGAGAGAGAGAGAGCAAGAAAGTGAGGAAAGATAAGATATGAAGAGTGGGAGGGATGGAAAAAAGTGAAAGAAAACTGAGACCAAAAGCAGGAGGGGGAAAGAATGGGTTTGGCACCAGTCACACACACACACACACACACACACTATACTGTATACTCATGCACACACGCCTACCAAACACAAGTACGCAGAGCCAAACCACATGTTCTGCATGTGTTGAACAGCCGCATACAACCAGAACTTCAGCCAGAACATACAAACAACGGTGCTCATTGGCTCACGGATGCACTACTACTCCGCCATTGGCTGACATGCTGCAAAACAACCGCCTGATTGGCCCCGTGTAACACACACCTACTGTAGCGGAAGGATCAAAAGAATCGAGCTAAGCGAATACGGATGTTACTGTGATACTATATAAACACACACATGCTGCACACACAAAGCTCACGTCTGCTCATGTTTTTGAAACTCCTCAAAGTATTAATCCCTATAAAGTTTGATTGCTTGAAAGTCTGTTGTGTTTGTGAAACATAATTTCTCATGTTGTGTGATTACTGTATATGGAAACTGAAGCTACTCCTGCTTTTATATCTCTTTCTGCAGTCTGTGTTGTGAAGCCTGCAGCCATGCTAGCAGCTCTGTGAGGCTGTGGCACTACTATGGCACTTTTGAGATAATGCTAACATGATGATGACTAGCAGGTATACTGTTAACCATGTTTGCTATCTTAGTGTAGCATGTTAGCATGCTAACATTTAATTGTAACTTAAGACAAACTACAGCTGAGGCTAATGTGAATGTCATCAGTTTTGATCATAAACCAGGAATATTGGACAAATAAAAAAAGCAGATATGATGATGGTGGGTCAGAGGATCACCAGAGTGATCAGAATTCATTCTCTGGGGACCATGAATGCGTGTACCAAATTTTACAGCAATCCATCCAATTTCATCAATTTCACTGTAATCACCCTGGTACTCAGGGAAAGTCAAGGGATCACCAAAGTCATTGGAGCACATCCTCTGGGCACTATGAATGTCTGTACAAAACCTGTTGTCAGACCGTTTGGTACTTGTTGAGATATTTCACTGACCTGCAAGAAGAAAGAAGGGGAAGAAGAAGAAGAAGGGGATCACCAAAATCATTGGAATTTATCCTCAGGAGACCTTGAAATCAAGCAAATTTCATGGCAATCCATCCATGTTTGCCAAGCCCTTTCACTCTGAACCACAAATGCCAACCTCATGGTGGCACTAGAGAAAAAGTCAGGGGATCACCTAAGTCATTGGAATTCATCCTCTGGAGACCATGAATGTCTCAATAAGTCTCATAGTATGGATCAAGCTGTCTCTAAAGCCGTGCCGCTAGCATGGCTAAAAACACCCACGTGTACACATATGTTCAAACATTCACGGTCCAGGAACCAACCATGAGACACACTAAACTGCAGTCACATGCTCTCATAACCTACAAACACATGCTTTTTTCTGGGGCAGAAAGGGAGGACAGGTGTTGGACCATCATCGTGGCTCATCTGGATGAAAGGTGTATTTTGTCAGAATCTCTCCTTTTTCAGCCTTCCTCCCTCTCTCCCTCATTCTCTTTCCACTGAAATACACTGCAAAAAGAGGAGGAGGAGGCAGCTGTTGCTTTGGTAGAATCTTCCAGAAATTCCTTCTCTCCTGTTGTCACCTCGGGACACCCAGATCCTGGCCCAGTTCAACATGACTAATCACCCTCACTAGCTCTGTGACAGCAAGACATTGCCAGCCAGACTGATTCACTGGGTAGGCAGAGACAAACAGAGGGTGGAGAGGTGGAGGCAGAAGAGGTGGTTGGTGAGGGTTGATTACATATGTCAGTTACATATGTCAATAAGAAAGTCCCAAAGTCATAGAACACGCACACAGCATGCAGTACATCAGCAGCATGCTCATGTACTCAGTATAAATTTCATTCAAAACGACAACCATGAATCTTGTGATTGCTAGCACTGTATGTGAAATGTAGCAAGGCCGTGCTCACAGAAGAAGAGGATAGATAGATAGATAGATAGATAGATAGATAGATAGATAGATAGATAGATAGATAGATAGATAGATAGATA
>JBBMJY010000010.1:17521916-17533958 GCA_037833715.1 Toxotes lorentzi
ACACACACACACACACACACACACACACACACACACACACACACACACACACACACACACACACGCACACACACACTAGGCTAGACTCAACATCTGTCCTGCTGGCCAGTCCCTTCTGGTCTCTGATATCTGCCTTCTGTATAAGGGTGCACACACACACACATAAGATATGGAAGTTGTGTTTGTGCTGATATTTTGTTACACCATATGGTGATGTTACTACATACAGAAGCACTAATGGGCAGCTCCCTTTTATAGAGGTCGAGCCAAGAGGTGGGACAGCTCAGCCCACATACAGGATAAACTGACTTTTTTAGTGTTTCCAAAACCAAAAACAATGAGCAAAAATGTAAAGAATGGATTAAATCGTGTGTTTACCAGCTCAAACATAAAATCATTAGCAAGTCCGGAAAGCTAGTTCACTACCTGTAGTCCCCGAGTGTTACTTCCAATGAAAGGAGAACGCCATGTACTATACCTCTGTTTGTTTACACTGTAGCAACAACAGTGTTAACCGAGATAGAGTTAGCAAACTTTTGGGTTTAATACGAGACACAAGATGGACAAAAATGACTGAAGTCCATTATATGTTTCAGGTTTCCGCATCACACTTGTGTAGGCTGCCAGAACTGGCTTCAACTGAGATTTAAGATGAGCACAGAGACATATGTCACTCTGCAAAGTTCAGATATCCAAGTGAAGTAATAACAAGCAGGACACACTTTTTGAGTGGAGGGAAGCCTTAAAAATGAAAAGATATTGAGCTTGAAAATGATGAAAGTAGCTAAAAGCCATACAGAGTTGTTTTTGAATCAAATAAAAGTCTAATCATGCATTTAAAGTACTCATACATAATACTGGGCCTAACTAACCCTACCCTGCAATACAAAAACAAAGCTGTTTATTTACATTTCTTCCACATGGATCATCAATTGGTTAATATGCTAACATTTTGTCACAAGCATTCAGCTTTTGCTGCACTATATCATATATGTGTATATTTAAGACCTTTCTACAAGGTTCTTTTAAAACAAATCAGCAGGAAACATTAAAAAGTTTTCAACTTAAGGAATTAACATTAGCGTAATTCTCTAGCTAGCTGCAACTGATTTTAACCAGCAAAACTGCTGGTCATCTGCTAGAAATCAGCCTGTTGTTGTGTGCCTTTGTCAAAAATTACCACCAATAACCACTGTCTGCAAAATTAGCCTACAAAGAATTTCGAGAGTTACAACTGCTGCTATCGTTGAAATCTGCACTGAAATGTGCAGCGAGACAAAGGAGCCAATTATTTATGCATTGGTGTTTAACATTTCTAGAAGTCAGGGATCGGTTTAGACGCTCTGAAGTACTGTATATTGCATAGCAACTTTAACCCGCCAAATATTCTCACACATATCAAAGCCCTAGGGGTGTGTCAGTGTACAACACATTTTCCCAAGCAGTGAGCCCACACCCAAACTCTGTCACAGCCCTGTTTTTAGTGGCCGCTCGCATAGCAAGAGCACCAGCATTCATTCAGAAAGTCCCAGGGCGATGCTAAATGTATTCACGTTTTTAGAAACGCAAAACGTTTCTAAAAGATTCTCATGTAGGGCACAGTGAAACCTTGTCCAGACCATGTTAGTTTAAGTTTAAGAGCTGAGTCTGAAAAAATGCACAATTTCCTGCCTTTATTAGCTGCTCAAACATTCATTTGAAGCAGTAAGAATACACTCAATGTTATGAATTCAGGGCGTGAGTGGAAAAATCCTGTGAGGCGATGTAGAGGCACAGTCGCACTCTGCAGCAGCTCTTCAGGAGACACACACATACACACACACCTTTGAAAGCTAACACACACCTACACATGCATACAGCTATTGTATTAGTTACATAAAAATTCTCAAATGACACGGCTCAGCTATCTGCTGTTTTTCTTTTTCTTTTTCTCTCTCTCATACCTTTGAGATTCAGGTCTTATGTTTGCAAAGGATTTTGCTAGCATGTGTATGTAGAACAGTGTGTGTGTGTGTGTGTGTGAGCGTGACAACTTTTTTCCTCTGTCTACAATGCTTAACTTCCACTTTAACAAATATAACACACACACAGATAATGTAAATTCCAACAGTCTGTACCTCTCTGTGCCAGTCCTATGATGGTGGGGGAGAATGGTGTGTGTGTGTGTGTGTGTGTGTGTGTGTGTGTGTGTGTGTGTGTGTGTGTGTGTGTGTGTGTGTGTAAGCCAGTGCAGTGGGTGGTTAATGCCACCTCTGTAATCGGTGCTGATTGAGCATGGGTGGTCCCACCCCGCTGCCCTTCTCATTTTGTGGGTGCTCTTTATATCCTAACTAAACCACTTGCTCCCCTTCCCCTCTCATGCTGTTAATCTAGACTTTGGCTACAATAGAACAGAATAGAATAGAATAGAATAGAATAGAATAGAACAGAATAGAATAGGTGCCCCGGCATCCACCATCAACTGTCATATCACACTTCATGCAAGACATAGCACTCTTTTTCTATTCGTGTCCCACCTTCGTCTGGCTGGTCTTCTCTCCTCATTGTCACCTCCACCCTCCATCTGCATTTCCCCTTCCTTTCCTTTGCTTTCTCTCTCTTTTGCTAACCACTCCTCCTCTTACTGCTTCCCTTTCCCTTCTTTCCTTTCCTGTCATAGTCTTTCCTTTCCTTGTGTTTAATTTTCTCTCCTGGCTTTCCTTTCTGTCTCTTTTCCTTCTTTCTCTCTTTCCTGTATTTTACATTACATTTTTACTTTTTCTTTCCGGTTTTACTTCCCTTTCTTTCCTTTCATTTTTTCTTTCCTTTTGCTTTCCTGTTCTTCTTTCATGTTGCTTCCTTTATTTTTCTGTCCATTACTTTCTTTACAAACTTCTGCTTTCTCGTTCTTACCATTCCATTCTTACCTTTCCTCTCTTGCTCTCTCACTTCCTTTTCTTTCCTGTCCTGTCCTTTTCTGGTTTGTCCTTCCCTTTCTTGTTCTTTCTTTTCCTTGGTTTCCTTTCTCTTAATTTCTCTTTCTCTTAATTTTCTCTTTCTCTTTTCTGTCTTTCCTACTTACCTAACCTTCCTTTCCTTTCTTTTCTTCACTTTCTTTTCAACACCTTTCCTTCTCCCATATCCAAGCGTTTTCCTTCCTCATGTCTTCTTCTCCTTGAACTTGCCACTGACCCATTAAACTATGTGGATGTTATGTTTGGTGCAATGCATCGTGCAGATGAGTAAGTATGTGCCTGTGTGTGTCTGTGTGTGTGTTTGTGGGTGTGTGTGACAGAGAGAGAGAGAGAAGCTTGCTATGTGTACCAGTTGACAATCAGAATAAAAGTGAGATGGAAATGTTCAACTATCCCTCCGTTTCATCACCTTGTTCCCTCTTTCATCATTTTCAGCCTTTCATCCCCCCTCCTCCATCTGTCCCACTCCCTCATCAAAAACATCTCTCGCTCCTCTTCTGACTAAAAGATATCTTTCCTTCTTCCTCTTTCTTTTCCTGCCCTAACTCCTCTCGCCATTCTGTTTTCCTCACAGCAAAAATATCCATCCACCTCACCCCCCACGTCTCCCCCCACGCCTCCCCCCATCTGTTCTGTAATTCAATCATGGAGGCAGCCAGCAGCAGCAGGAGAAGTGAATGATGATGTTTTGGAGGAAAATGCTGCAAACTCAGCCAGACAGTCCTCCTCCCTCACAGCATTATCATTTCTAATTTAGTTTTAAAGATACAACTCAGAACCTATGATACTGTCATGGCTTTCTTTGCCATAAAAACTGTACCTGTGCAACAGTGAAAACATGCTGGAACAACCCCCCACATTATACATGAGTTTGTCAAGGGACTGATGATATGACAGCAACACCACCAAGACACACTTTCATAATGTCATTCAAGTCTTATCTCATCTAAAGTCTCTCGTGGCAATAGTAGCATAAAGATCTCTATACTCATAGTGGAAAATCTGTGAATCAGCACAAGAAATATGAACAAATATGACCAAGAAATCAGCCTAAAAAAGTAAAACTGTCAGAAACCAGCTCTGAATCACATCTTATCTGTATCTATGGCTATTCATGATAAGACATTTTTTTCCACATGCATCTTTGGGCAGCGAAAATGTACCAGTTACTCTACTACATTCCTCTAAATGCTTTACTTACTACTACTCAGCAGTAGTACTTAGTCCTTAGTAGTACTTACTACTTCACTTTTTTAATAACACATATGAGCTTAGAACTATCTTAGAAAATATGACATATTGATCTAGATTAAACTCAGTACATAGCCATGATTAAACCAGTACATAAAGTAGTTAAAATAAGCTTCATGTTCATTAGCTACAATATTAAAATTTTGTTTGCTTTGTATATGTTAATGCCTCAGTAATAACCATCCAGTGTCTTTACAGTAACTAATACAACACTGTAAGGAGAGTACTTTTACTTTTGAAGCTTGGAGTTAATTTTGCCAACAATACTGCCATAATTTTACATGAGTAACAATTTTAATGCAGGACATTAATCCATAACAAAGTGTTTTTGCATTGTGGTACTGATACTTACCTAAAGAGGCTATAATCGATATCTCTATGACAAAAGTGGATTAAATGATTGTATGATGTGAAACAGGTCACTTTTGTTTTTACATTTATCTAGTTGGTTTTGAAAAGGTTTTAAAAACAGGGGGTTAGAATGAATGAGGGAAACATGTAAATCTCTAAATGCAACAAAAGCCTGGAAAAGCTTGACATGATTATTCTTGTTACAGTTTCAGTTTATAAAAGTACTGCAGCACATAAAGCATCCTGGCAACTGTAATCCCATGTACTTTCAATTAAAAACACTGTTTAATAGAAGTGCACCAGCTAAAAAAAAAAAGAAAGAAAATGTAAAAACAAGCTTGTTTGCATCATATTTGTTTTGCTGAAGCATTTAGTTGCAGACAGAGCACAGTTAACCAGTGTGAAGACTCTGGCTGACACTATGTGAAGCTTCCTCTCTGCCTGCCTGCCTGCTCCTTTGTGAATGTGCACTGGTGTGGATGCAATCATCTGCTCTACTCCTCTGCTCTGCCTTCAACACAGAGGGACGGGGGAGAGAGAGAGAGAGAGAGAGAGAGAAGGAGAGGGAGACAGGGGGTTGGTATCTAGAATGGTCTGTGAGCATTAACATCTCTCCTGGCTTCAAAGACAGAAAAGGAAGGAGACAGATAGTGTTGTGTAGCGATGTAAGCATGTGCCAGTCTCTCGTGGCAGTAGGAGAAAGGGGGTAAAGTGCCAGAGGTTGAATTGCAATCATTTCACTGATGCAACAAACACACACGCACACGCGTCTCTTTCTTCAGCACACACGCACACCCCCTTTAATGACACACAATAAACAACCATCAATACAGATTACACTACCCGCCTTGACACACAAACACTGAAACAGCCCATTAACAAACACAGACCTCAGGTCACACTCAAGGTCTGCCACATGTACACAAACACACACACACACACACACAGTTATGACCTCGTCTAGTGCCATATGCAGTGACAGTGACAGCAAACTGATGATGGCTCTCCAGATGGTGCCAGATGTGTCTGCATGAGTGTGTAGCTCCGTAAGTGTGTGTGTGTCTGTGACGCAGGTGAATATGTGCAGACTGTGTGTCTGGCCTGAGTAGGAGTAAATGAGTTGCAGCAGGGCAGAGCCTTTGCCAGACCCGACACACGCAAACACACACACACACACCAAACCCAATCTTACCATCTCCTTCACACACGCACACACACACATACTCTACTGTGTGCACACACAACTCAAACACACCTCTACCCATTACCAACACAAACCACAAGCACACATTTCTCTCCTAACACACACACACACACACACACACAGCTGTCCTGTGAGCTTTGTGTTTAATGCTAGATGACAAACAGGTCTGTGTTAACATCAGCCTAACGTTAGACTCCCCTGCTGTTTGTCTGGGACTCTCACTCTGCTCTGTCATTATTGCTTGCTCCTTCTACCCTGTTTGTTTGGGTTTTTTTTTTCTTTCCCTGAAAGGGTGGCCCTCAGTCTGCCTCATGTAATATCAGTGTCCTGCAGACACTTTGCAGGCAATCTCCCAAAACACTCAGCTTTTCAGGTACTGAGAGAAAAAAATTTACTAGTTAAGTTAAGCAGTTTGTGTTGCACAAAGCAATTTCTGCCGTAGCATTAACTGTCAATTATACAAATGATAAAATTCAGTGTAATGTTGGAAAGGCGGGGCTTTGCAGCAGACTGACAGGGAGAGAGGCACTAACAACAGAGCTGAGCAAAGATCGACCTTGACTCTGTGTTTAAACACCTTCAGTTATGCGGGGTGGTGTAGTTATAGCCGGGAAAACCCCAAGATGGAGCAATAAAATGTGCCAGTCAGCCAATGATGTGACAATGATGCTGAGAGATTACGTGTTTACTGAGGAGTGATGGTGGCCTGTGACATTGAATGCCAAATGAATGATTGATTATCCAGCATGTCTGCATGCACAATGCTCAGAGCAGTTCACAGGGAGTGGACAAAGCAACAGGAATACCTGACAATGGAACACAGTCACCCTGCAATTACTACCACTGCTGTAAAGCTTCCAATGGTGCATCTTAAATCCACAACTTTTCACACATTGTCACTCTCCAACCTCACCTCTAGTCTCACTCTTCATTTATTCAGTGATACGTTTAATTGTTTTTTAATGCAAGTTTCAAGGACATTACTCTGGAAATCAACTGCTTGTAAACTCAACTAACCAAACGAAAAGGAAATGAATCAGAAATCATGGACACATACAATAAAGTGTCACTGTTATATTTCTGAACAGAAATATAACCAGCCATCTTAAGTGTAAATACTCAAGTAAAATAAAAATACCTCCAAACTGTAAATAAATTCAGTACAGTAGTAAGTGTATTTAGGTACTTTCTACCACTGCCATTATGCAGCGCCAAAGAAGTATCAAAAGTTGCCATCAGGTTGAATAGACACCTCTTCACAAAGGTAACTTTGCTGCAGGGGTGTGTTGTATTGCTAATTTTGACATAGTGTTTGTAAGACTTGGCAATAGACCCCAGAGGTTTTATTCTGACTAGACTGCTTCTAACTACACACATTCATGATTGCTTAAGGGATTCGCCCATTTCAGCTGCAACTGTAACTGTATTCAACAATTAGAACCCATAGATTATAATAAACAGAAGGCACCTTCTTTGTGCTGCAGCAGGTATTGTCAAGCCATCGCCTCGTTCACCTGCTGAATCTGCTTTAAATTGCTTTACTTTCCATCTGTATGCACTGCAGTCCTCTGAGGATTGGATCTAATTTGGTGCACAACTGTGTGTGCTGCCAGGCACTGACTGTTGCCTATAAAAATGTGTTTGAGGGCTTACCTGTCCTCTGTATTTGATATAGTAAACAGTAGTCTGAGAGGGGCTTCCAGCTGAAGTGCATTTCACTGTAGCCTGAAGTCTGTTTTGTGATGTGCTCTTGTACATAATGTACTCCATTCAGGTCAACAGACACTATTTTTGGATGCTACCTATATGTGCTGCACTCTAACAACTCTTTTTTTTGGTAAAGGGATGCCTATATTTTGAGGCTGACGGTCTGCAGACTGTTTAATCCAAGGGCTTTCCTGTATGTGCCCTGTTCCACTGTACCCTGCAGAGTCTGTTTCAGCACCTACTGGCCTACAGTGCACCCCACTGATTCCTACAAACTGTTTTGAGACCATGTGCTGTACTTCACTGAGTCCTGCAGAGTGAGCTTTGCCATCTGTGGCATAGCAATGTACAAGTTAGCTTAGTACAAACCAAGTCCAAATCAAAAGCTGCTTTCTGTACTGAGTAATAGTAAATGAAAATAAATAGACAAAATATTTTCTGCCTTCCCACATTATGTCAGATTCAATAAGCAATTTCACTCAAAAATATACTAAAGAACGCGTGATTGATCGCCTAGTCATGAAATATGAAATTTAATACAGACACTAGCAGTGGTAGCTTGAGTATAAGGCTGTTTGCCTCATGAGAACATTTTCTTCTACAGATCCAAAATGATTTATTCGTTCTTCTGCTGTGATTTCCCTAGTTATGTTCCCAGCCTTAGCCGTATTCTGGAAAAATAAAATCACAGGAGAATGACTGAGTATTTCAGCTAGACCAGGTCACCACTGTTGAACCTGAATTGAATCCTTTATGGTTCCATAAAGGATTCAATAAAGGGCCATACAGAAGTGTCACAGAGGTCTAATTAGCCAGAGTAATTGGAAACGCCTGTGTGGGTGCACAGGGTCTGTGCTCAAAGTTAGGGAATTTAAAGGTTTTATGCTATTAAATATCAATATAGTTTTTTTCAAACATACAGGACAAGAGAATAAGGATAATGTTCTCTGTAAAAACTGAATTAATAAACTCATCACACGCGAGACAGCCACAATTCTGGACGATTATTTGTCATCAACACCGGCTCCTCTTATTCAAATGAGGCCCACCTGCTGTTTGGAGCCTTTCCAGTGTGAGCACCAGGTCAGATGCTGCAAACCTGTCTAACTGGAACAATTTTAGCAATTGGATTGTGAAGGGAGCTAATTAAGACCAAGTCAGAAGTCATTCTAGCTTCTAAAATGCATTTTCCAACTGAACTACTCACTTTTATATTTCAATTTATTTCTGCAGAAAGTGTAATTCCTGCAGTTTGATTAAGCTATCAGACAGTGATATATCAGTGATATATCAGTGGATGTATCAGTATGGCAGCTACCAGCCTCTACAGAACGATCTATCTGCGGCTCTCTCTGGCTTCCTCTCTGTATTGCCCACACATTAGAGTGGGCTGAGGAAGCAAAACATTGTTGGATGTTGTAGTGCAACATCGCCTGCAGATAATAAACAATTAGAAGAGAATGGTAATACAGACCAGGAGAAGAAGTATAAAATAGAACAGAACAGAAGTGAGGTTTAACTCCTCAGCACCCATGTATGCATATCCCTGTACGTGCAAGTGTTTGTCATCGAAGGCAGTGCTGAACCTAAACAATAACAAGGCCACTGTGATCATCTCTCACTTCAGAGACAGAGTCACACAGATCCCTCCTCCAAAAACACAACTCTCTTTCCCTCCCTGCATCTCTCTCTCTCTGCTGCAGTGCACTCAGACAGGGGTCTCAAGATGGGCTGTCAGTCTCCAGTCACAACACTAATTTTCTCTGATACACCCTGATGCATACAACCCCTTCATCTCTACATTTCGCTCTCTCAGTCTCACACACACACACAGAAAACATCACAGGCCTAAGAGTAGCATCAGCCAACAATGGTAGCCTTCTAACTATTGGTTTCACACATCCATCAAGGGGTAGGTTTTCAACAGAATATCATAGCTGTGCTATTGTATTTTAGGTTGATTAGTACACAGTGTAATGTCTTACTTGCTTTCCCTGGCCGGGGCCTTTGCAGCAGCTTCTGCACGGTGAGCAGGTCCTCGGTCTTCACCGCCTGCAGCAGTTCCTGGTCCTTCCCCATCTTCCGCTCTGAGCCGCTCTACTCCCGCAGCATCCTCCGATACAGCGGCGCTTCAGCCCAGCCTCACCACGCGGAGGGTGCGTCTACCACGGCCACGAACAGCCTCCCTCCTCCTCCTCCCCCCTGGTCCCCGAACTAGACGAAACCCCCTAGAGTACTAGCATATGATGGGGTGAGAGAGGCTGAAAGAGAGAGAGAAAGGGAGGGATAGATTAGGTGGGATGGAGGGATGCTCTCGGGTATCCCCCGCTGCGAGCAGCACCACTGGACAGGGATGGGACCGGAGGCTACTGGGCCGTTCCAGATTCCAGTAACGGCGCGCTGGCGTCGCGTGCGTGATATTTTGACGGTGGAGATGAATGGTTTCGTTTCCACGGTTTGCTCGCTCTCCTCATCTGTGATACCCGAGCTGGAGGCTGGTCGGTCTCCCCTGCAGCTGCGCACCAAAACAACGATTAACCGAATGGAAGACAGTTCGGGATCCTCGCGGAGGACTCGAGACGTCAAAGCGACTGATGTAGCAAGAAGCCTCGCGGGCTCACTCGCAGACGCTGCGCGTAAATGATTGTGCGTTTAAAAATCGGGTGCGCGCGGTGTCCGTTTCTCCCGAGGTTGTGCCGCTTTCGTGCTCTGCGTCGTAAACACAATCCAGGGCTGCTGCTGCTGCTGCAGCCATCGCTCCGCGTGCGCTCGAGCTCTGTATTTGGTAATGATTTTCTCCGCGTGGGGGGCAGGGGTAGAGAGGGGGGGCACGTACACGCGCCCGCGCGCTCTACAGCTGGCCCAGCTCGTACCGCTAAATGGCTCGTGCTGCAACTTGGGGGCGGACCAGGAGCGCGGTGCTCTCCCGCCTCCTTTTTCATCTCTCTCCGGCTCTGTCTCTATGGCGCTCTCTCTTTGCTCTATAGAGAAGCTGCAGAGATTTATTCAGCCGCTGAGGAGGACACTGAGAAAGTGAATAAACAATGCGTTCAACTCTCTTCTTCTCACTGCCTCAATATAGTTTTATTAGGATTAATTAGCTACACCTGCATCATAGCTTTCCCCCCAAGTGGTGTCAGAGTTAGATTCAGTACAGTTATTGTATGTTAACTGAGACAAGTGATTTGAGGCTACAAGACACACCTGACTCCATGTATAAAAGGCCTGAGCAGGGGTGTAGCTAGGAATTATGGATCCCCTGATCCATGTTCACTGTATGTGCTACACTAAACTTACTAACATCTACATTCAGCGTGTAGCACTGAATATAAAGTGCAGCTGAGCCTGGTGAGAACACCATTACTTTTGCATGTATTTGGTCATAAATGAAAGCATTGAACAAATTGAAAATTTTAAGCCAATGATGGCACTAGATTAAATCACAGTTCATTCAGAGGGGCATGTATGTCTGCAACAAATGTCATGGCAGTCCATCCAGTTGTTCACAAATTTCACTCAAAACCACACGTCAGTGTCATGGTGGTGCTGGGGGGAAAAGTCAGGGTAACACTAAAGTCCTTATGGTACAAAACCAAAACCATAGCAATTACCACTATTAATACTAATCCACTCAGCTGATTAAAAATACTTCCAGCTACAGCAGCTGCTCTAACTACTGGTTTTGTGATCCCTTCACTTTGCATCTAGCCCCATCATCAGGTCAAAAGGTTTATGACCAAATACTTGTAAAACTAGGGATGTTCCCATCAGCCTCAGCTTAACTAAGTGATAATCATCAAATGTTAACTGATCAATCTAAAATGGAAGACATTATGTCTGCTAAACATCAGCATGTTAGCATTCTCCTAAGCTTATTAAACCATACTGACGTTCCAAACAGCTAAAGAACTTGTACCTAAGCAGCCCACAGTCTCACAGAGCCATCGAATGGCTGTTTACTCATCTTGTTTCCATTCTACCAAGATGGTGTGATTTCACTATGCCTGTCATTGTCATTCATTCCCAGACATTAACTCACTGACTACCATGATGGTCAGTCATTTTTAGGTTCTCATTAAGTGGTTAGCTTTAGCAGCGTGGAATCGAGTTGGCCCACTGAGTGGCTCTCCTGGTTTTTGAATACCGTAGCGTTACCTTTGGGCATAGCCAAGCTAGCTCCAGTCTTTATGCTAAGTCAAGATAGCTGTCTGTTCGTGATAGCTTCATATTTGCTGTGCAAACATGAGAGTGGTATTTCCTAAAATGTCAAACTATTCCTTTGAAATCAATTTTTATGTGACATATCTGAGTACACAAAGTTTTTATAATATGCAATTAGTTATTAAGTATTCAGTCTCTCTGTGAACATGTTATCCTGGATTTGTATGCTATAGTCATAAACACAAGAGAAGAGCACACATCAGTGGAACTGACAACATCTAACATGTCTTCTCTCTCTCTGTCCAAACTCCTCCAGATTTTTAATTCCACTCTCCTTTCCATTGTGTGTGTGTGTGTGTGTGTGTGTGTGTGTGTGTGTGTGTGTGTGTGTGTGTGTGTGTGTGTGTGTGTGTG
>JBBMJY010000010.1:17534058-17558630 GCA_037833715.1 Toxotes lorentzi
TGTGTGTGTGTGTGTGTGTGTGTGTGTGTGTGTGTGTGTGTGTGTGTGTGTGTGTGTGTGTGTGTGTGTGTGGGCAGTATGCAGTGCTTGGATGCTGCTCTCTGCCTCCTCCACATATCCAGTGAGTTATGTAAGAACACTAAAAAGCAGCCCATATGGTATGAGAGAGTATTTATAAATCTGTCTCTGTTAATGCAAAAGCAACTCACTTACCCTGGAGCTGTGTTAACACTAACGCATGATATATAGATGCTTCATTTTAGAAAGTTTACCTGCTCTTTCCCATCCCCCATCTATCTTCCTTCTGGTATTGTTAGAAAAGAACTCTAGGTTTGAGACAGGATTCATGATTCATGTCCAAGGGGGCAAACTGTAGATTCATGAGCTTCTTAGCCATATCTGTTATAATCAAAGTGTGTGTGTGTGTGTGCGTGTGTGTGAGAGAGAGAGAGAGAGAGAGAGAGAGAGAGAGAGAGGGAGAGAGAGAGAGAGAGAGAGAGAGAGAGAGAGAGAGAGAGAGAAGTTTGTGCACATGCCTGCAGACACACCCTTTCATCGCACACTCAATCAAACTAACGAGCAAACAAGACATGGACCGGCTGACTTAAAGCAAAGACTAGAACCTGCAAAGGGACAAGGACAACTTGAATGTTAGAGAGCAGATGGAGGGGAAATGAGAAGAGACGAACTGGAGAAGATCTCCTCAGATGACTATTTGGATGGTAGTAGTGTTGGTATTTGGCCTGAATATTACAGTCTCATAACTGGATGAGATTTCTTGCTATCTTAAGCAAAAAGCATGTCTCTTAATTAAATTCAGTTCATGCTGACTGCAATACAGGATCTAATTTAGAACAGCTGTTCTTCTTTAATGTGTGGTTAACGGGGAAAATATCATAAATCTTGTAAGGCAAACACGTTTACACATCAAAACCATGTTTATTTGAAACCTGAAAGCGACTTGGTTCATCAAGAACTGAAGTCAGGATGTTGTGTGAAGCATCCACAAGAAAACACTGCCCTCAAGTGGCTAGTCACAAAGCATACAACTCTCAAGGAGGCTTTTGGTGTTTGTTCTTATCAGTCTGCTTCAGTTTGTCAAAATGATAAACTCGCCGAGAGAATATACACAGAGTAACATTTAGTGCCCATTTAAATATAAATCACTGAATGAAATAGAAAACATGAAATAAAACAATGCATAGACTGGCAAAAGCAAAAGATCCAGTCTCCTAATAATGCACTTAATACACAAGACTTGCAATATTTTGGAAATGATGTTTAACTTTTGAAACACCAGAGGGCTGAGTTCAAAATCTTCGGGAAACTGATCAAACAAGCAAACTTGTAATGTAATAGTGGTTTTTGCTAATAAACTGAAATTAGATTTAGTCAAAATTGAAATAACAAACTAAACATACATGAAACGTTTGAGTTTTAAAATTGTCGACCTTGGATATCTCTGAAAGCACCGATGATACATTACTTCTCGATGACGATTTTGTTGTTTACGGGTTTATAAAGAACGTAAATTGAATGTATCTCAAGACCTCCCATTTAGAATTTTCTGGCCTGTGATTGGTCGAGATGTACGTCCATTAAAACTAAACCTCGCAGTCAGTCAGAGAGTCGAGGGCACAGGTTGAAAAGCGCTGGAGACTTGAACAATCAAATACTGTCGGTTGCAGGTTGTAACCGGACCCAACGCACAAGCTGGTGAGGATTTATTGGCTTCCTGTATTTTATTTAACAATCGTTATTGTGTTTTTTTTTTACGTGCTACACAAACAGACTTGCTTTCTGGTCCATGAAAAATGGAGCTTTCCTATGGCAAGATTATTTCTTGCGAACTATCGCGTTAGTACATGTCTTTAACGTTAGCGTTCGCTATCTCATGATGTTATAGACAAACGTTTAATAAAAGCGGGCGTTAATGCTGACTTCATCGATGTAACTGCTTTTGTGTAGTAGTCATTATAACAACAATTCCAGCGTACGGTGTAACCTCCTAACACATTGACTCTCGAATAAAATACGGCGCTGTTAAGGGCAAAAGCCTGTGCTGTCCCGTTAGCTTAGCAACGTGAGGAAGCTAATGCCGTGACTGTTGATAGTTAGGATGAACGATTTCTACCCCCTATTAAATCCACGAGTTAGCCCATTAAATGACTTAGACCCCGTAACAGAAAATTCGCCGTTATAATATATGTATTTATTATGATAATTACCCACCCAGTCCTTGTAAAGCGTATAAATAATGGACGCACATGGTGGCATATGGTATCTGATTGTAGCCCAGGCTTTTTGTTTGCTGTGTTATTGTTCTACAAACTCCCTTAAGTGTATGTGCATGCAGACTCTAAAACCTTTTCCCCCTTTACACACCGACAACCATAGACTGAACGTGCTGCCAGATACGCAATCCACACAGCCTCAGAGAGCAAAACCAAAACTGTACAATAAAACGAAAAGAAACCTAAACATTATTGAACACTGTAGAGACTTGTGGCAACTAGATAATAAATCATTCAGCGGATTTGTAAGTCAGTACACCGAGAAGTAGCATAGAGATAGAGAAGGTTTGTGCATGATGAAACCAGTTCTTGTAGATTTGAACAGTGGTGTTGAAGGAGGTTGGACGCCACAAAGACTGATGGCCCTTCTCAGTAAAAGCTCATAAATGATCTTGCAATTGGTTTGACTTGACTTATGTTTTAGGGTTGCAACCAGTAATTATATCTACTTTTAATTAATCTGTCCAATTATTGTTCATGTTATCTTGAGTAATTGATCATTCTTTTTGTTTAGAAAATGTCAGATCAGATCAGAGTAACTTTATTAATGCCTGGAGGGAATTTTTTTTGGTTAAAATCAAAAAGAGGAAATAATGAAAAAAATTATGAAAAATGCTCATTCCTGTTTCTTAGAGCTCAAGGTGTTGCCTTGTTTTGTCCAGTCGACTGTCCAAAACCCAACAATATTAAAAAATGTTTTTTAGAAAAATATTACATTCCCGAATTTAGAGGTTGCAATCAGTGACTAAAACAATTAAGTAATTATGAAAGTAGTTCCCACTTAATTTTGTGTTGATTGACTGATCAGTTAATCGACTAAGCACTGCAGCTCTGTAAATGTTTTAGCGTTTCACAATAGGAAATTTATCTGAACTCTTCCAAAGTTCTGTGATGTGCACTTGGTCCTAGTTTTAGGTGCTGGAGTAAATGCACTGAGCACTGATTGAGCTTTCTTAAAGGAAGACAACCATCCACTACCCTCCAGGACTTTTTCACACTGCATATTAGGTATGAAAATGTATAACTTATAACTATTGATGTAAAATAACACTTAGCTTCTTCAGAGATGCAAACGTCTTGGGGATTTATGGCTAATTGAAAATGAGGAATTTCATGTGCGATAGCTTGTTTTAGGATGATGCTGTTATTCAGTTTAAAAGAAGAACTCCTCATTGCTGTTTGCAGGAAGCTTCTTAAATAATTCAGTCCCATTCTGAGGTCCAAGTCGAAACTTTTAAACAGTCTGTGCTTGTTTGTAATTTCAGCACAGCCAAGAGGGGTGGAGAACGGCTCTAGCAGAGTTTCTTATAGCTAACCATCAATCCAAATCCAAATATACTGTAGAGTAAACTGATGATTGCTTTCCACCTTCTTACATTCACGTGTACTTGCTTGTCCAGACAAGGTTGGGGTGAGAGAAAAGAAAACTTTAAATATTAATTATCCTTTTATCTGAAAAATCTGTTCATTGGCTTATTATATATCTGTAAAGACTAACCAACACATGTTTCCTGTTCCTCCTTTACTTGAGATTTGAAAGTTGACACAGATTTTTAAGGGAAGTAACCACTCCTCCCTCTCCACTGCAGGAAGGTCTCAGCGCAGCGTGGGTGCCCAGGGATCCACTGCCTGAGTGTGGGGAGAGCAACGGCCGAGACCTCAGAGACATGAACCACACCAAGGGTGGCCTGGTCATCTTCACCGCCAACTCACACCCCTCCAGCCGCGAGCTGAGCAAGAGGATAGCAGAGTGAGTACAGGAGGCAGAGCAAGTCTGCCTCCTCCTTTCTCTCAGATAAAGAAGCTTCTGCAGCTGTTGAATGTACCAGGAATTTTATAGGAAACATGCTTTTCACATACGCTTCCGGAAAGATAAGTTTGGATGTGCTGTGTTTCCATTTGAGTTGCTGGTTCTGCATTCGCCAACGCATGTTCAGTGTTTACAATATGGCCGACAAGAGCTACTGTGGCTCTGCTTCAAAAAAAGACAATAATGATGCAGCAAAATAAAATCACTGTTGCAGGATTTTGATTACTTTAAATTCTGCTCTTTTTTTTTTTTTCACTGACCATCTCAAAACAATAGAGCCATTCGATCTGCTCACCTTTCCTGTTGCCAGCTGAACAATCACTTTTAACAGTGTACCTGGATGACTGCCCCTCACAAGATAAAAACCTGAAGACAAAAAGATGTTAAGTGAAAAATAAACACATAAAGACATAGAAATACCTTGTAAATATAAAATAAGCTAATAAAATAATAATAAAAATACAAAATATTTTAATATTAGTGTAAATACTTGTCACACAGTTCTCACCCAATAAACTAAAAAAAAATAGGCTAGCTAATTTACCTAATATTAGATTGTGTCCAAGGAGGTAAGTGAGTCAGCATAAGCAATTACAGAGTGGAGAAGAGCCAAATGGTGAATATAGATGTTTCAAATGGGGAAGAAAACTGTCACTTCATCTAGAAGAATAACGACTGAGTGAAATTCATTGTTGATCTCACCACCTGCAGCCTCCTTATAATAACAACTATAGTTTTGTGGTGAGCTGCAGCATTGTCCCGATTTCATCATGTTATGTGTAAACATGACATTCATAAACCTCAAAACGTAGTGGAAATGCACATGATGCAGTCGCTGACTCCACAAGGACATTAGATTCTTTGTATGTTTATAAAAAAAAAAATTTGCCCTGGCACATCAGACACTGAATTCCATGCTCTGTGTGTGCATGCATGGGAGGAGTGGTAATAACACATAGTATGTTAACAGCTAACAGGGAGAAAATGTGCGGAATGTCACAAGTCAGCATAAAGTAATAGGGGAAATTCTCAACAAATTTTTATATACTCACATTATTATTATTAGTATTATTATTATTATTATTATTATTATTATTATTAATAAATCTTCTCAGTTTGAAATCTGTGCTCTCATGTTATGGACAATATAATACCAAATGTTGCTTTTAGCATTCCTTCTATCTGTATGACTGTAAACAGACCTCAGCTGTATAATTTGCATGAACAGCAGGTTTTTGGGGTTTTTTTATGTTTATGCTAGTGAAACACGTTTAATTTTTCGAACCTAAGCTGAATCTCTCTCCCTCTCTGTGCCCTCTTTGTCCCTCTCTCAGGCGGCTAGGGGTGGAGCTTGGCAAGGTGCAGGTATACCAGGAAGCCAACAGAGGTAAGATAAGAGACGACTCCATGTGCATGGGTAGATATTTACTTACTTACTACTACTCGCGTATCCTTTATTTAATCAAGTAGTCTCACTGAGATCAAGCATTCAAAAGCAAGCACCATTCAGTATGAGTTTAATTTAATTAAAGATGGACTTATCTAGACATGCGTTGGGTTGGAGAAGAGACCTATGAATACAAGCCTGCATCATCTGCATAAAGACAGATATGTCTATGTCGGACAATAACATCATAACGATATTGTTTATGTCGATTGTAGACAATAAGGGACCAAGCACAGAAATCTGGATCTGAATCTTACCACTGATCAGAAATACAGGACACATTTGAACTGGGACATTTCTTTGTTAGCCCTGTAAGGCAGTGGATGCACATCACATTAGACTGTCTGATGCTGCTGGTGTGGTATGAAGAAACATGGAGAAGTGCACAGATAAATGATTGACAGTTCTGTCTTACTATGCATATCACCAGGTTAATAAGTTAGTGGCTACACTCAGTGGTTACTCTAAAATGTCCTTTGTCCCTGCTGACTTCTTCTGGCTGGGAAAAAGTGTTATATGTCAGATTTTATTTGTAGTGCCTGGAGACAGTTTTGAAATGTAATGTTTTATATAAGAAGTTAGTTAAATCAGTAACTTGACATCTTGAATGATTGTTTTAGTCACGTTTTTTTTTTAAGCAAAAGTTCCAGACATTTCAAATATTTGCTCCAACTAGGGATGCACCGAATATTCGGCCACTGAAAATTTTGGGCCGAAAATGGCCCAAAAGTGCATTTTCGGTTTCCAGCCGAAAGACTTTTATCACCAAAACAACATGGCCGAAACAGGATGTTGTGATGACGCAAGCGAAAACCGCGGCCAGTACGAGCTTGTCTGGAAGGGCCAACATGTCTGCGGTGTGGATGTATTTTAGTATATCTGAGAAAGACACACGGATAGCGATTTGCAAAACATGTAATGCCGAAATTTCAAGAGGGGGTGCATATGCAAAGAATTTCTCCACGTCAGGTTTAATTTATCAGCTGAAATCCAAACATCTCGATCTCTATGAGAGGAATGCAGCACAGAAAAGGAAAATCCCAACGAGCACGCCCACTCCGTCTGTGGCGAAGTTAAACATTTTATTTTGAATTTTATTTTATATTGTGCATTGTTTGAATGTGCTAAATAAATATTTTCATAATTTTGTAATTGATTTATTCTTTGAAAAATTCATATTAATTTATGCAATCCCAATGCCTTGCAATTTTAGTGAGGTTAGTACACAGTCATAGCCATAAATGCAATAGTACTAATAATTGGCATGATTTCTTTCGCTGTTTCGGTTTTCGGTTTCAGCCAAGAATTTTCATTTAGGTGCATCCCTAGTTCCAACATCTCAAATGTGAGGAATTAATGCTTTACATGATAATATACTGAATATCTGTGGATCAGTTGAAACAGGATGTTTACATTTGAAGTCATTTTGGATATTGGGAGATTATAATGGGGCATTTGTCACAATTTCTGACATTTTATAAACAAAACCAAAATTTGAATCGAGAAAATTAGATTCATCAAACATGAAAATAATCATTAGTTACAGACCTACTTATAAGTCCATGTGCCTGACACCATATACGACTGCTACACTCACATCCAGCAAGATTCACATACTGACAAGACAAATTAAAGGGCCAGTGAAAGACACTGACAACCAAACTGTATAAAGAACAAAATGTGTTTTAAAAAAACAATTCGTACGCATTAAAAAATTGTCAGAACATATTGTGGGATATACACATTTTGCACTAAGCCCTTTTTAAATACTACAACCTCTTACAGTATTAGAGGTTGTAAGCTAAACATTCAACACAACACATTTAGGTTGATGGCTGTTCTGACTTTGTTCCCTCTGCTCTGTCTGCTGAACATTTAGTTCTGGCTAGAAAGCATTTTGTTTTCTAATCTCTTTTCCATGGGAGGCACATTTTTGTGTGTGTGAGTGTTTGTGTGTGAGAGAAAGGCACAAAGGATTCAGCCCTCTAATGAAGCTGACAGGCCTTGCAGGCTTTATTATGAAGGAGTGTGTGTGCATGTTTCCTTGCTACTCTCACCCTCTCACGCCCAGTTTGTTTCCATAGAAACACGAGTACAGATCCAAGAGTCAGTCCGAGGCAAAGATGTCTTTGTGATCCAGACAGTGTCCAAGTAAGATAGAACACACACACAAAACTGAAAGTTTCAGCAGTTTTCCTCTGAAGCATCTCTTGTCACGTTTTGTTAATGCTGCCCTCCTCTCCATCTTTGCTCTCCACCCTCGGCTGTATCAGGGATGTGAACACCACCATAATGGAGATGCTGATCATGGTGTACGCATGCAGGACATCCTGTGCCAAAAGTATCACGGGAGTCCTCCCCTACTTTCCCTACAGCAAGCAGTGTAAAATGAGGAAAAGGGGCTCCATCGTCTCCAAGCTTATTGCCTCTATGATGTGTAAAGCTGGTAAGTGAAGTAGGATTGTGTGGAAATCTCACCTGTAGTGTGTTTTTAACAGATATGGAAGGTGAAATATGATGACATATTTACACGGCTAATCAGAAAGTGTGCATCCATCATGGCTGCAGGTGAAGATGTGTACTGTTATATCTGTAAACATTAATACTGTCAAACTGAATGTTTGTGTAGGTCTCACCCACCTGATCACCATGGACCTCCATCAGAAAGAGATTCAAGGCTTCTTCAACATCCCAGTGGATAATCTGAGAGCCTCGCCCTTCCTGCTGCAGTACATACAGGAAGAGGTAAAGACACATGCACACAACATTATTTGCATGATGCATTTGTTTACTTATCTTAAATCACACAATACTTGGGAGCCCAAGCTGTTGCACTTTTCCTAAGCCCCTCCCCCCCGTAGTTACTGTTGCTATACCTGTCGAGCTTTGCATTTTTGCACAGTACAATGACAGTGACAGTAGAAACCTGCCATTAGACTCATAACTGCAGGTTTACCACTCGAAATTCTTAGCACTTTTTCCAGAGGATCTGCAGGACTTCAAAAGTCTTAAAGCACTGAAATCAATTTCATCCAAAAGAAGTTTCAGTCAGCACCGTCAGACCTGCTTATTCTGACCCTTACAATGCATCTTTATTTTCCATGAACGTCTAGATCCCTGACTATAGAAATGCTGTGATTGTGGCCAAATCCCCAGCTTCTGCCAAAAGGTAGGCTCTCTGTATATCTCTTGGTATTGTACTTATTGTCCTGCTTCCTCTTAACAACCAAAGGCTTCAGATAAAAGAGCACAGTACATTGTTATTAACAGCCATTGTCTTTTTGTGTGTGTGCAGGGCTCAGTCATTTGCAGAGCGGCTGCGTCTGGGTATAGCAGTGATCCACGGTGAAGCTCAGGACGCAGAGTCAGACCAGGTAGACGGGCGACATTCCCCACCCACTGTCAAGACCACTGGTGCCATTCATCCCAGCATGGAGATACCATGTAATGCACACACACACACACACACACACACACACACACACTAATAAAGATAAATCCTGTTAACCAATCTAACAGAATTAAGTGTGTATAGTTAGAGTGATTTTTGTTCCACCACTGTAAATAATAAATGACGCAAAGAAGTGTTACCTCGCAGTAACATGAGCTCCAACACAGCGCATCTCACTGTGTCTCTATGTCCTTTGATTTTTGTCTCCAGTGTTGATCCCTAAAGAGAAGCCTCCCATCACTGTGGTAGGAGATGTAGGAGGACGCATCGCCATCATAGTGGTGAGAGCTTGTGTTTGATTGGCGTCAACACATAATTAAACACATTATCATGGCTTTGCTGTGGGAATACACCTTGATGTATATGTGAAAATTACAGGTGGAAGTAAGCCCTAACCCTAACCCTGACCTCACAAAACCTGTTTTTGGCCATAAGTCAAGAGTTTATGCTAATTATGAAAAGATTTCAAACAAATGTCCAGTCGGGAGATTGTAACCTCATACCCTGCTACCTGACTGGTTGGTGGTTCAAGTGTTGTACATTGCTACATTTAAAGTCACATCCTTTTACAGAGTAACAACAAAAGTCTCAGACAGTGAGAGTGGAGCAAAAGAAATGTGCCAAACCAGCAGATGCAGCAGAGAAGAAGCTGCTGTTTTGGCCGCAGGAGGGCT
This sequence comes from Toxotes lorentzi, assembly GCA_037833715.1. NCBI lineage: Eukaryota > Metazoa > Chordata > Actinopteri > Toxotidae > Toxotes > Toxotes lorentzi. The sequence continues at coordinate 17,543,735 of JBBMJY010000010.1, forward strand.
GAGCTCCACGTCCTGGCACACAGCTGTCTTCCTGTGAAAGATAAAAGAAACCCGCTCAGTGGGAGGGATGAAAACACTGTACAGCACATTCATGATGCCACTATCAATGGTTGTACAGTCTGGTTTTCCACAGAGAGAATACATTACTGTTTTATATTTTGCTGTGGTCTTAATGAGCGTCTGAGTGAACAGGGCTATAGTAAACAGGCGTCACCCTTTGAAATGATTTGTACAACAAAATAATTAACAAAACGTTTGGGGTGCTGTGCTACTTTCACAGGGTGAATCAGAAGTGTTGACTGGTGAGTTTGAGACAGATCTGTTTGTCCCACAGGATGATATCATCGACGATGTTGACAGTTTTGTGGCAGCGGCAGAGACGCTGAAGGAGAGGGGGGCCTACAAGATATACGTAATGGCAACACACGGCCTCCTCTCCTCGGAGGCCCCGAGGTTCATAGAGGAGTCTGCTATCGATGAGGTGAGCTTGTACTTTTATTGGTTTCCTTTAACATACAATATTCCTGCATCATTTTTAGCTTCTCCCTCTCATCCTAACTTTTCAGATCTCTCATATCTGACTTTTTTTTTTTTTTTTTTCCCCCAAAGGTTGTGGTGACCAACACGATTCCTCACGAACTCCAGAAGCTTCAGTGTCCAAAGATCAAAACAGCCGACATCAGCATGATCCTGTCGGAGGCCATCCGCCGCATCCACAATGGAGAGTCCATGTCCTACCTGTTCCGCAACATAGGAGTGGATGACTGAACAACCTGTTACACACACACACACACACACACACAGAAACATACCAACACGATTCCTATTTGCCTTCTTAGACCTCTGCAGACACATAGATGAATGATAAACATAGACATACACAGAAATATCCAATGCCCTACCTGTATCATACTGTACAAACAGAAAATGCTAACCTTTTCCTGAGTGCAGCTTAACATAGTAGAGTGACTGAACACACACACAGGTACATGCACATGCACACAGATGAGTAAACACTTCAGCAAAGTACTTTAGCTCCATAGCTGTGGCTGAACACACACTGATCTGTGTCCTAAATGGATGTTAATGGACTACTGCCTCTCACTCCAATAGCAGCCCTCCTGTCAAACAGTACACAGCTCAGTTTTTTGACTCTCCTCTTACCTTCTTTAGTTGCTTTTCCATCTTACCTACATTTTTTTCCCACCTGTTTTTCCACTGAAATTAATGTTGATGTTAAATCCGTATGTGTTAGAACATTTGTTGGAACCGAATGTCTCTTTCTGATGCTACAAGTAAAGGAGATTGTACTGCAAGAGTGCCAGTGCCTTCTACAGGACATACTCACAACACGCAGGCCTTCATCACTCCAATACACAACTACGTCTCAGCTAACGTTACTACTTCATATTGACCTTGTAATTAATCCAGGATTATTCAGGTTCCCAGCTAATTAACTTGTGTAGAGTACCAGAGTGTGTGTTTAAATCTAAACCTGTGTCAGTTTTTGTTTATTTATGTTGTGTCTGAATGTGCTACTAATGTGTATAGTTTAGACTGCTGCCAGTTAGACATATGCCTGTGTGGTTGCCATAGCACTTAGATGCTAATCTGGTGTCAAATCTACTAATTGCTAAAGTTGGAACTGGAATTAATACAGGAAATATCTCTCTGATTCTCTCCAATTCTCTGTCTAATTGGATGCTACAAACCTTTTAGGACAGTGCACCTGTGAAATACGTATTCATGAGTCATCCATATAACACTGTGTGCCATCTTTTCAATGCCTCCTCACATTTGTTATTTGTTCATGCCACAAATGAGCAGTTATGTTCCAGCTGGAGGGCTCCAGATCGAATAAACTCACAGATTTGAACTTCTAAAAAATGTCACTGCAGCTTTGCTCTCTAGTTGGAAGTGGAAGGTTGTTCTTAACCATTTGAAAATCGGTAATTTGATCCTTGATCGTTGTGAAAGAGACTGATTAAAGTTTGCTTTAAATATGTTATAAATTTACAAGATGTAGCTAAAGCTGTAAAAGTAAATTGAAAGCAAAACCTGACTGAAGCAGGTCTTTGTCACTTTGCCAGATGTGTTCCAAAAATGTTTTGTATTTATTTTCAGCACTTAATCTGAATAAATATGATAATAAGTAAAGAATGCCTTTTGTGGTGTTTCGTAGCTTCATATTTGAATGTATATTTTCCAGCAGTGCTTCTCATTATAACAATGTTAACATGCTGACGTTTCGAAGGTATAATGTTGTGGTAACTGTTTAATTTTGCATGTTAGAAAGCTTACACTTGGTAATTAAAACTGCACAGTGTTAAAGTTAAAGTTTCATAAAGTATTGGACCAGTTGATAGTGTCAAATTAAACCTCAGACGATCACGTTAGCAGGTTATTACAGTTCATCCAGAAGGAGATGTTATTTAAGGAAGCCAAGTTTCAACTGTGGACATATTTCACCTAAAGTCACTAGAGGAAATGTCAGGAGTTCACCAAAGCCATTAGACTTCAACCTCTGTGGACCATGACTGTCTGTACAACGTTTCATTGCAATCCAGTCAATAGCTGCTGATATTTTTCAGTGTTGACCAACTCACTGCTGATGCAATTTCTAAAGCCACACCACCACATTTCTAAAGCCATTCCTCTCAGCACTTGTGGTGAGAAGATTTATCTTGTGACCACTGGAGGGGGCCAGATCCCTATGTTAAGAACATCATCAGCATCAGGTACATTTTGCTGCTAATACTCATGTGTTTTTAGTTAAGTATCATTTGGAACGCAGGACTTTCACTTGTTGTGGAGTAATTTTACCTTAATGTATAGTACTTACGTAAAGGAGCTGAATACTTCTCCCACACAGCATGTAGCTGTCCTTAAACAGAGTGGATCCTGGATACAGACATCGTCCTTGCAGACAACAGGCTGGGATCACTGTATTGCACCTCCTCCTGGTCCAGTATTCTAAATGCAGGGACAGTTAGTGAGAGTAGGGTGGTAAGAATGCTGGTGCATGAACATCTGCAAATGTTCATGTACCAGCACACACATAAAAAACAAGTGAAAAGTAAATTAATACTTAAATCAAATTTCCTCTCTTGTTTCTTGTCCAACATATATTTATTTATTAATGCTGACAGACAGGTATTGGTTCAGACAAACATGGTGGCATCAACTGAGGAACAGAACCAGGCAGAGAAGGAAATCTGTTTCAGACCTGAGACACACTCATAGGTCAGCTTATACACTGTCAGATTGTCCTGCTCACAGTGTTTGGCACCGCTCAGTCCATGGTCATTCATTTAGCACACAACATGACGCCTACCTCTAATTTCATCAATGTGTTTGAAGAAGCCAAGCCATGGGGTTAATATTGCCAAAAAAAAATCTAAAATGCTATGAAGTTTGAGGATTGGAGCATAATGTCATGTCACATCATCTGCTGCCCAGTCCACAACACACCTACAAATCCTACAACACCTCCCACGCGTGGTGGCCCCATGGGAGGCGGTGCTGTCCAGAGTGGGACTCAAACCCACAACCCCGACAGACTGAATCTTGTGCTCTACCAACTGAGCTAACCGTGCAGCTGGAGCATAATGAAACAATGCAAATGGAAAATTCCAACAAAAACAAAAATACCACATTTTCTGTAGTGTTTTTGAAACGTTTCTCCAGTTAACACGTTATGTGAGCACAAGTGTTTAAAGATTGGTTACCAATGGTTACAGGAAACAATACGCTAGCTGTTCAGTTAGTTTTCCACCCTGAGCATCAAAAATAGTCGTCGCATCAACAAGGTCAAAAGGAGCTAGACTCATATGCATGTATAAAGGGGTCCAAACACCTTGATGCAATTCTGACCAGGAGGCTCATCAACTCAAGGCAATAGGAAAGCCGAGATGATAGGGTGCTGGAGGTGGAACACATTTGTACAGGCTACTATCAACAATCATTATCCTTAACCCTTAAGCAAGGCACTAAACCCTATCACCTGCTCCAAAAGAGCCTCTCAGAGGCCACCAGTGGTTAAATGGTTTTGAAAGACAGCTCCCAGAATGCAAAGCAGGGGAAGAGTTGCGTTTGATAAATATCTGAAATATGAGGAGTAATGACAAGACACGGGAGAAGTGTCATGGAGAAAGGCATCAATCCGTCCACCGTCTCTAACAATAAGTGAATGCTGTAGTGCTACAATCTGTCAGTCTCCCAACATGGCAGCTTGTCTGCAATCACTAGCAAGCACTCTTTAAACACTGGCAACCCTTATTTTGTTTTTTTAAATGCAGGTATGAGCGATGGGCAGATATGATGGGTAACACCTGTGACAGTCAGCTACAGCTAGCACACATCTGAAGGCTTTGTAAAGGCAAATGCAGCATGTTAACGAACACGAAAAAGTCATCATAACAAGGCAAAGTGATCACTAACTCTGTTTTTAAAACCCAAGAGTGACCAGGACTTGATCTGGTGATAAAACAGCAGCTCACACTGGTTTGACACAAGGGATAAAACTAAAAATAATACAAATACTCAAGTCAGTTGTTTATGGCTGATTTTCATTCCTTTAAAAATGCTTTCTCTCTTGAGGAACCCTTGCTCCCATTCAACAGCACTGTGTAAACAGACTGCAAGTTTGAAACAAATACTTGGAAAAAGGTTGTTCTGTCTGACTCAATGTTGCATGAAAACATGGAAACCTTATACTGTGAGTCTGAAGTTGGTCCCTTGTCCAGTTCAAACATAATGACATCAGGGCAGGCGAGAAGAATGAAGCAAAAACATATAAACAGATTGAAGACAAATCATTTGGTTAAAATTTCTCATATTCTTGTTTGTGACTAAATGATTCCCCAACCGTTCAACTCCCACAAGTCACTGAACATCTCTGTGGATACACATCTCATACAATCTATTTCCTGTAGGTCAGAGGTATCATTTCAGGCACCTCAGCTCAAACACTTTGTAACTTGCCATTACAGTGGGGGGCGAAGTGTCCGGCTGCACTGCCAGGCTGAGGCCGAAGGCCGGGACAGATTGGTCAACACAAAACAAGTTTGGAGAGCAAATACCTCAACGTATAAAGAGAAAGCAAACAATGATTCTGCCTATCACTCTGTAAGCTTGGAAATGCAACACTACAAAGCAGAACTGCTTTATCCACGTTTGTGTGGATGTTTGTGTGAACGTTATTTTGTGTTTGCAAGGTATTTAAAGATATTTTTAGTTTTTTATAGTTTTACTAGTTAAACTAGAGTTTGCAGCCATGCTAGCAGCTCTGTACTGTACTTAGACACAGCAGTGCACTGAGCTAAATGCTAATGTTAGCATGCAATTATGCTCACAATGACGATGCTAACATGCTGATGGTTGGCAGGTTTAAAATTTACCATGTTCGCCGTTAGCATGCCAACATTAACCAAATAATTCTAACAGAGGTATACTGGAACGCTCATAATCCCAAGTACTGGACAAATTATTTATTTATTTATTATCCGGGTTCATCCTCTGGGCAGCATGAATGTTCGTACAACATTTCATAGCAGTCCATCTGATGAGTGTACTTCAGTCTGGACAAAGGCAGTGGACTGACTGATTACCATATATAAAATCATGCCACTAGCATGGTAAAAAAAAACAAAACAATAACATGCATTGAATAACATGATATTGTGTCTGTGAAATTTGATCTCTAACCTGAACTCCATGCTGACTGAAAGCACAGAGAGGGAGAAGTTGATTTTCACTGTCCTTAGCTTCTCTGAATCTTACAAGAGTTGGAAAAAAAATATCTCTGAACCTAAAAAGTTGTACTCAGTATTGATTAGAACTTAATCATCCTAATTTATTTAGTTTTCTAATTTAGCATTTTCAATGAACGCAACCTAATGAGAGCTCGCCAGCAAGCAGTATCGTCTCGATTAACACAACACATGAACTCAGAATAATCACCTTGGTGAATGACAACACGAGAGCAGCAAAATACACAACTGGCCCGTTCAAAACTTTGTACACCTTACTTGTGTTATCCAACCACTGGATAGCAGTCAAATCAGAACAGTTAAATACGTAACTGTTTAAACATACAGGCTCTACTGCTCACAGAGTCTATTTGCCCATTCTCTTTATGTGGAATGGACAAATTGTGATTACCATTTCCACTGGCAAGTTAAGTGACAAGTGACAATCTGAGTAATTCAAATTTTACATCTGTAAGGTCTGTGAAGATTCTCAGAACTGAAGAGGTCTCGATGAGAGGTGGAACATCTTCAAACATCTACAAACAAGTCCAGCTGCCCGCGGGTCAGCTCTTCTTGAATAACCATTTCTGCTGTGTATTTTGAAAGTGCTTGCAACTCATCCAAATTACCCGATCAAAGAAAAATCTTTGGAAAAACAAACAAACAAACAAAAACCTAATGTTTGTATGAACATGAAGCACCCGCAGTGTTTTTTGGGTTCCTGATAATGATCTGACCTTCAGTGACCACAGCAACATGTTTGTATTCAACCTATATTTGGACTACGTCATAGGAATATATGTATCACTAACTTAAGTTAATTTTCTAAAGTTATAATACTGGCACTGGGACCTTCTATTCTTCTCCTAATGTAAGATGTGCAGAGGGTGTTTACATGCACACTGTTTTCTGAATAACACTGTAGCTGATATCCTTGTGAAAGCTCAAGCTGGACAAACATTTCTCAGAGGCAAAACTATCCTGGTGCGTTAGCTTAGAAACGCTACACTGGCTAACAAGGAAATACAAATACTGATTGAAATATCAGTAAAATTGTGACTGGCAAAGACTTTCTTATTCTTTCGTTCGTGGCAACTGTATTTTTTTTATTTATTTTTTTTGTATTTTATACACTTTTGGGAAGCCAATAGGCTAAATTAGCATACATGGCTAGCTACAAGCAAGTATGTTCAGTCTGTCCAGTCTTAAAACTTAAAGGCTAACTACATAAGCTAATTACTTAAGTAGCTTAGTAGAGCCTGACTGATAAATTAAAGAGAGGCCACAATAATTTTGTTTAGTTTTGCCATTTCACTGCTTTTGAATATGTAACTGAATTGCAATTGAAATACCACTAAATTCACAGCAGTGAATTACTTTACTTTGAAATCCATCTGTCTGATGCTATTTAGTATGTGATGATATTTCCATAACATATTTTAAAGTTGTACAATTGCTTGATTTAGCTTCATTTATTATTGTGATATTTTATTTGTTTAAGTTTCACAAATTCAGAATTCCAGCGTCCAATATTTGCAAAACTCTGCTCCAAAATTCAGATCTAAATATTAAGATCAGGTAAAAAAAAAACAATCAAGTGGTTTTAAAATATATCGGTTACATTAACACACCAAAGAAATTTAAGATTTCATCCTAATTCTTACATTAGAGATTCAGTAGTTTTTAGTTGCTTATATGACTAAATCATTATGGCCTTTATTTTGCCTTCTTATCAGTCTGCTAATCTATTGGTCGACTTTTTATAAATATATTAAGTATTCAGTGGTGTTTGTAATTTCACAGTTGAGAGAGGATATAGTTGAGATGCTGAACTGAACTGAATTATTATGGGTTTTCTTTGGCCATTGCCAGTGTTATTAGTTCTCATTACCTAATAAGAACTGTGGCACAGAAATGCCCTTGTTATTAGAACTCTCTAATATCAACATCTGGCTTAAAAATCCATTATTAATTTGGAATTTTTTGGCTCATTGGTTCCACCCACTTATGTTTAATTTAACCAATGAGATTATTTCAAGGGAAGTTCTGCCTCCAAGAAATGTGTGAACAGTTTACACTACAAAGTTCACCTCAGGAGATCGTGATGTACACATCAGATGTTTCTGGATATAGGAATGAGGTGAATATTCTCAGTTTACCCTGTAGCCTGAGCTCAGGAAACTTTGCAGTGGTACATGGTGGAAGATGTACACAAAAAAGCCTCAGAATACTGGTATATTCAAAATGACATATTCAGAGTTTTGTGATCCTGGATAAGAGCAAATTTCTGAAAACAGAAAGCAATATTTCCCTGCACCAACTCAAGAATATAGTACATGACTATCCTGAAAAACAGGAGGTTGGAGTGCATGTAAACCCACAGATACTGTAGTAAACACCAACAAATATACACCATTAGAAGCTCTATAAGCACATATTAGACTATTCACACCCTGTCTGCCATTAACGCTGATAGAGAAGTGATGAAAGACTTTCCACTTTCCACCATTCCACTTTCCATAGCAAGACACTGTCATTCACTCGTTGCACCGCCTTACCCGCCGCGATCAGACCCACTGAATTGCTTAAGCCATTTAAACACTTTTAAATACATGTATAGAGTATATACAAACAGTATGCCACCAGTTCAGACCTGAAATGCATACTTCTGCCTGATTCCTTCCATCGCTTGCAGAGAATTAGACTGGGAAAGAGAAAACAAAGGCTGGGGCGGGCGTTCTGCTATTTCCCAGTTGTCGTCACTGATCAGAAATTTGTCAGCCATTTTGTTTCATAATTTTCACAGGGCGGTGGCTATTTCCTTTTCAAAGTTAGTTTTTGTCATTACTATCAAAGTTCCACTTCAGAATTTGAGCTGAGTCTTTAAAAATGAGCTGGCCACTTCTTGTAGTTTCTGATTCTGTTCATCAGTGCCAAACAACAGAAAACACATTTGTCCTCTTCGTAAGAATCCAGTCCAGTCCCAAAAAAATAAAAAATAAAAGAGATGGTTCTCTAACCACCTGGTTCAAAAGCAGTACAACGACAATCAAATGAGCTTTGTCCTTTCTTGTTTTGTTCTGTTTTATTCTACATTTATTCCCTCTGTCACTCTTTAAAGCACTTTGTGACGAGCCTGTTTATTAAAAGCGCTTCTTTAAAATAAATCTGACTCAATAGGAGAATCCTGGTAAGATACAATTAATGAGGAGAGGAGCAGTGAAAACAGATCATCCATAAATAAAGTACAAGTTGTTCACTGTGGTTTTTGTGTTGATTGCCAAGCCAGTTGCCAGGAAGACACACAAGGAGGATTCTGGGTATTACAGAAGGTGCATTCTGGGATTGGTTATTGACTGATGGAGCTCTAAGCGGCTGGCATGGCAGATGTCAGGTGGGAGGTTGTTTTCCTCTTTGTATGTCACCCTCCTCATGCTCTTTTACAACTGTCATCCGTGATAATTGACCCCCCCACCTCCCATGTTTCCCTGTCGGTGCAGTAAATGGTTGATTGGGATAAAATACAGCCCCGGTCAGAATGAAGGCAGAGCTCCTCCTCTTCGTGTCACTGAAAGGAGGTAGGAAGTAGCAGCAGTCTAGGAGGGTTTGGGGGTCTTCAGGGCATCCACTTTGGTCTCCAGGTCTGAAATCTGTGGAGACAACAAGACAGTGGATGACCACAATAAAACTGAACCTGGACCATCTCTGTCACATCATGTTGCTCACCACAGCCACACCACAGTACTGTAAATATAGAGCTCCAGGCTGTTGGCTTTTGACTGATTAAAAAGATGACTCACGGTCAGCGGGGCCACTGTGGAAGAAGCGTCACCCACAACTACTAAGAAAGTTCTGTTGATGGTTATTTAAAAAACGTAAACCAGGCTTCTGCAGTATCCCTGATGCAGTTTTATAAGGCAATCCAACAAAACTGTATGGTCAGACCTTTCTAAAATAAAATAAAAGTCTAATAATAATAATAATAAAATAAACTGAGTCAATAGAGATGATTGGGGCTTTTTACTTGGGAAAATGAAAATGTACACTGATGAAAATGGAAAATTAGGAATGTATTTTGTTTTACCTTTTCCTGCAGGTTGTCAGTCTCTTCTTTATGTGTTGCCTCGCTCTCTTCTTGTGCTCGGCGCTGAGCTGTCTCCTTCTTAAGGTACTCGATCTCCCTGCAACACACACACACACATTCTTGTCTTACTATCTTTGTAAGGACCCTTGTTGACATAGTGCACTCCCTAGCCCCTTAACCTAACCCTAAGCAAATCCCAATTCTAACTGTACAACCAAGTCTTAACTCTCAAAAAGCACATGGACCAGCTAAAATGTCCTCACAACATGAAAATGTTCTCACAATGATGGTTTCAAAACAAAAATTTGTCCACATAACCATAGAAAGACATGTACACACAGACACATCAAAGCTTTGGTACCATTTACTCCTGTGAAAGCTTGATTTTGTTTCTCATTTCTTACTTCTGCTGGTACTCTTTGATGAGTCTCTTGGCTTTGCTGTATTTCCTCTCTAGGGTTTGGTACTGAGCCTGGGTTTCCTTCAGGTGTTCATCCACTGCCTGGAAACACACACACACACACACACACAGAGAGTCAGTAAATGAAAATAACTACTTTCTGATAGATTCCCAGATTCTACTGGGACTGATTCAATTTGATTTTCATTCACAAAGTCCAGAATCAAATCATTTCAATCAATGATGATTCAGTTACGTCAGATAAATACCAGTGTTGTGTAAAGCACTTCTCATTTATCCTGTAATAATAATTTCTTCTGCATTCAACAAGTGAGCCACACTGTTGTCTATACATCCCCGTTATAAAATCGCACAACAAGGATTTATTTCCTTTCCTAATGCAAAACGACTGTAACTAAAACTACTAAAGCTAGATTTTTTAGCCCTTCATGTGCAAAACAGTTTAATGATGATGATAATAATAATAATTTGAAAAAAAGAAACAGCACCATTTACAAGGGTGTCATCATTATGTATATTTTAAAACAAACGTGATCCCATACAGCTACACATGGACTGTCAGGAGCAGATGCTTAAGCTAAGTACAGACATGAACTTTCATTATCACTTTAAGCATCGACAGCACAGAAACTAAGAGTCTGCTCACTAATTCATCTGCACTGTCTGTGCTGACATGACATTAGCCTGGTGCCTGCAGACAGCTGGTTAGCTGGTGTTAGCTACCCCGTGCTCCAGTTTAACTGTAAGTGACTGTAGGTGATGCCTATGTGGAAACAGCTCTGAGCTGCAGCATCTGTGATACATCTGTATCTGCTATTTGTCTGTTTCATATTAAAGGCTAGAGACCACAGATTGTATCTACATACTGTATCTGTCTCGTCACAACCATATTCTAAACTACTAAGCAAACTCATTAATTCAAATTACACATTACTGTCAAATGTCCTACAAGTGCATGGACAATAGGGACAGTAAGTACGATTAGTTTGGCTGATGAACAGTCTATAAGTTCAGTAGCAGTTTAAACTTAATTAATTTTGTGATTTATTGTTGTAGACAGTGCCAGAACATCACACTCTGGGGAGGCTAAAAGCAGCAGCAGTCGGCAGTGGTCATATATAACGCATTTGTGGGGTGGGGGTTGTCTTGAGTGCAGAGACATGCAGTGTTTGAGTCATACAGCCTGGGTGCAGCACCGCAGTGAGGTGGAATATAGATTTAATGGTCTGGTTATTGATAAAAGTGTCAGCCAGTCACAGCTCTGGCCTCAAAGCTCTGAAACAGACGAGACCATTACAGCGAAGTATGACGGCTCGACAAACGGAGAATCAGCTTCTCAAGAAAATCATGGACTGTTGTCTGGATGTTGGTGTTGTAGTGTTGTGGCACGATGTGAGCACATAACACCACAATGTGTTGTTCTTATTTTAACAATTCATTCATGATAATATAAATAAAGGATGAAAAAATAGTTTGGTGAAGCTGTTTATATGATCCCACACCACAGCAGTGTTAGCAGCACCATAACACATTTCAAGAATAAAACAAGAACTCTTCAATCTACAAGGAAAGTTGGAAAGAAGGGTCATGACGTACAGGATTCATGAGCACCAGTGATCCAGCATCTCCTTAGGTAGCATTATAATTTATTTCAGTACAGATTACAATTTGCTTTGCTTAATCAATAAAGGTACGACAACCACAAGCATTGTTTCACGGAAAAGGATTTTAGAAGCGTTCAGGTTTCATTATTGTACAGTTTTTACTAGTGTTTATGTCACAGCAAGAAGAACACTGGGAGTGTTGCTTGTCTCTCTCCTTTCCTCTGTGTATGTTTACTGAGAAAAGACACAAATTAATCAGATTTCTTTTTTTAATCCAGTCCTACTCATTAATCAATTGAGCATAATTCATCATCACATCATCCAAAAAATCCAAACAAAACAAAACCAAACCTTCCATTCATGAGTTGCCTCCTCGCTTTCAGTGTTTATTCTCTGATAAATTACCTTACACAGGGACTGTGCCTCCATCCAGTAGCCCTCCAGTTTCTCCATCCTCTCTTTACTGTCCCGGATGTTTTGCTCCAACTGAGCACGCTCCATTCGCCAACGCAACTTATCCTGCTCTGCATGAGCCAGCTGGAGGTGAGGGGGTCAGTGTGGGAGGGAGGAGGTGGGATGTGGGAGGCAGAGCAAGCATTAAGTCATCGTTCAGCCAGAAAAAGAACTGATGTTATGCTCGTGTAGGTTCTCCTCTGCAGTACAGTAGAACCTGGGTATTTCAGTGTATTTAATTTCTGCTTGTTCAGATGGGACTGAACATTAACTGGTCTTACCTTTCTCTTTAGCAGCTGGATCTCCGCCTGGGTTACTGCATGTTTAATCTGGAGCTATAAACAAAGACAGATAGAGTAACAAAGATGAAATCAACCCACTACCCAAAAAAAACAAAAGCCCGATAAAACTGGGGAGTAGATGAACTACAAGTGAGACGAATGAATAAAAAACTTACGATGAGAATCCAAATAATCAAAATCACATATACCTCCTTGAATTTGTGGGCCAGCTTCTCGGGGTCCAGTTCCACAGGAGACAACGTGTCCTGGTTCTCCGCCAGGTCAAAAACCTCAATGGAGTTTGGAAACACTGGACTCATCTCCTCCTCCTCGTCCGTTGCATATTCACCTGTCTGCAGGCAGATGTGGCAGGAGATGAGGACGGGTAATTATTATAAAAATTATTTTTTATTTTGTGTTCGCTTTCTTGTTTAGAGGCAGGTGAAGAAAATAATTGAGACCACTCTCCTGTGTGTAAGGTAAATATGAAGCAACAGTCAGCAGCCAGTAAGTTACTGAACTGATTCTGTCCAAGGAAGGTTTCAAAATAGGCCTACCAGCAGGTCTAAAGCTAACTGTTTTCACGGCTAACGGGGGGCTGGTGTTTGCTTCATATTTACTGTACAGATGTGTGAGTGGTGGCATCAAGAGAGCAAATAAGTGTATTTGCCAATTTGTTCCTCATAGACGACAGTAATACTCCAGCCCTGTCCGAACAAGGTATCAGAATCAGCCTACTAACACCTCTAAAGCTAACGATTCCATATGTTACACTTAGTTTCTTAAATCTGCACAGAAAAATAAATGTACAGATGACTTATAGCTGCTCAGTGAGCTTTAGAGGAGCCTGTAGACCAATTTTGTTCTCTTCGTACAGAGCTAAGCTAGCAGTTTCCCCTGTGTCCTTTCTTTGTGCTAAGTAAAAAGGCAGCTGGCATTAGCTTTGTATTTACTGTACAGACATGAGAGAAAGCAAATATGTGTATCTCCCAAAATGTCTCCCAAAACAAATTCTTTACGATGTAATTTGTGGATGACAGTGATACCAAACTCCCACATTCAGTCCTCTGTCTCTTCATAAGTTTCTGTGTAATTTCATTTAAAGGAGTACGTGTCATATAAAGCTGTGTAAATGGCAGCTAGCCGACCACATAGGTACGTCTCCCACTGACAGAACCGACACAGTCGATAACAGTCTGCTTATCATTTGTCTTCTCCTCCTCCTCTACATTACAGTTTAAATAAGTTTCACATTAACTCATGTGTGCCATGTCTTTCCAGCTTGACAGCAACTTTATTAATAACAAAAATACATTGATTCAAATGCAGTATTGCACTTAATATATCAATGTTTCTACTCTTATACAAAGCTAAGCTAGCTGACTTTATCTATTATATGTCCACATCAAACCTGAGCACACGCTGCTGTCTACATTAATATCCTCTGCTGAATGCAGCTAGCTAGCTGTCTGTTTACCTCTTCTGCCCAGCCACACCAGTGCACTCTGCTGCATCAGTGCTCACCATTACTATTGAATCTCTCTCTCACAAGTCCCCAGACATTGTAGAAACGCAGTACTCAACTGCTGGAGCCCCCCTGTAAGTGTATATATTCTACATTCATGACGCAATGTGAATTATTATGTGTTATGACCTACATCTGATTAATTTAACTTATTTAATAATATTTAATTTGGTCGCATCTTGGCATGGATTTTAGGTAGTTTCTATCATGAACTCTTTTGGCAAACCCTCAGAAAGTGTGTGTGTGTGTGTCTGTGTGTGTGTGTGTGTGTGTGTGTGTGTGTGCTGTTGCAAAATTATCAATACAGGTTACAAATTCAAATTCATGGATCAACTCAGCATGAAGAAATCAAATATGGGTAAAGTATGTGATTTTGGTGTCTTCAGTGCTAACTATGGTACTGATCATAAGGAATAGCATCTTTCATTCATCAGTTTAACTACACTGGACTACCTTATCTAATGTCTAGTAGTTATGCTGTAATTATAGCAAGAATTTACATTTAGTTGTTGAAAATGCAGTAAGGAATATGAATATGTAAATACATTTTCAATGGTTAATTGTATTTTCTTCTTCAGAGTTTAAAACACGGGCAGTGGAAGTGGTTATTGTTATAACTGTCTGTTACCCTCTCTGACCACCAGATGGAGAAGCTGGACTGAGTCTGAAACTAGAGGCCACGTGGTGGCATACAGACGACATTTTGTCACACACACACACACACACACACACACACACACACACACACACACACACACACACACACACACACACACAC
>JBBMJY010000010.1:17558730-17574038 GCA_037833715.1 Toxotes lorentzi
ACACACACACACACACACACACACACACACACACACACACACACACACACACACACACACACACATACACACACAAATATACACACTGCTCATAAGCTGACACAGCAACATCAGCTGAAGATGCTCTGAGTTAATAAATATGGCTTCAGAAAACCAGCTTCATAGACGCACATCGGAACACCAGGGGATTTTATTTGTCTTGTTTTATTCAGTCTTGTGCATTGTGTTCACTGTGTATGTTAGACTCAGCACGTACCTCTTCATCATCATCCATGTACTGTTTGTATCTCTGCTCCATCATCTCTCTCTGCCATCGCTCCTGTTCCAGAGTCTGCTGGATCAGCTGAGCCACTTCACTCTGCTCCCCCGGCTTCTCCCGGCCAATCACAAACCTGGAAAATGTACAACATGAATACTAATAAACCTGAAAACATTCAAAATCGAAACAAATTCATGAACTCAAAGCATGCAAGTTCGAACACAGACAAACTGTAAACCTGAGAACCTTTCACACCCACAAATCACAAACATTAAAACATCCAAAATGCATCAAATCTGCCAAAAAATGCTGTTTCAAAACCCCCAAATAAGAAAATACACATTTTTTTAAATCAAAAATATGCTGTAATCAAGTCTGTGTATGAAGGATAACGAGTGTGTGTGTGTGTGTGTGTGTGTGTGTGTGTGTGTGTGTGTGTCTATGTGTGAGACAGACCTGACAGTGCCGGCGGTGTTGCGCAGGACAGAGGCAGCAAAGCTCTGAGTGACTCCGACCAGGCTGGTCCCATCAACCTCCACTATCAGATCATTCACCTGGATCCTTCACACACACACGTACACATATACAAACAGTTATTTTATAACATCTTTACATGGAGACACTGATATAACTATCAGACTCTACACTCATTACACTGATACACACTGATCTACACTGATCATTTTAAAGGAATATTTCAACATTTTGGGAATTTGCTCACTTCACTGCTCCCAAATATTGTTCACCAGGACACAGCATCAGCACATCAGCTCCATCTAAAACTCCCTGTTATTGTTCCTACCTTTCTGTATATGTAACAGAACAAAGGAGATACACAGTGTAAATAAGAGCTTCAGAAATGTTGTTACAGTGTATTTCTGAACTTTAGACAGATCATAGTCAGCCACTGTCAAATTAACAAGACATGTCAAAATGTCAAGTGTTGTTACTGGTTCCCACTGTCTCTCAGTGGAAATGGGAAAATTCCACTGAACGTTTAAACACTAAAAATTAAATATTACATGTACACTATTACAAAGAGATCACAGCAAAGAAGACAAAACTGTACGACCTGTACAGTACTGCAAGAATGCCACCAAAAACTAGCCAACCAATGCCTTCGGCTGTGTCCATCTGTCACATGACCATTGTGTTGTGGGTCGCACGGGTCCCTCAAGTCTCACCTCCAGTCAGTTTATGCTAAGCTAAACACATCTCGACTTTGGCTCTGTACATAATGCACAGACATGATATTTGATATCCGTCTTCTCATCTCATTCTTGAAAAGACAGCAAAGAAGCATATTTCCCAAAATGTTGAACTATTTCTCGAAACTGCTTTTTTCCCCAGTCACATTTCTGCACATCAGTAATAGACAAAAGAGCACCTTTATGAAACAGAGTGAAAGACACAGGAGCAGACAGGTATAAAGGACATGTACAGCAGACCGTACCTGCCGTCTCTCTGCGCAGCTCCACCCTCAGTGACCGTCTTAACAAAGATACCCAGTTTCTCCAGACCCATGTCAGCTCCTGCACCCATACCTATGATACTGATACCCAGACCATCACTGTCTGAGAGACAGAGACACAAGAAAATGAAAACACCTCCATTCCAGTTGTTACGGAAATTTAAAGTAAATATAGAGCAACAAATAAATAATACAAATTAAATAAGGAACCATGTAATCTTAAATCCTAAATTTAATCTAAACTTTTAACTCATCCAGCAGCTGAAAAACACTCCTGACGTTATTTCTACAAAGGACATGAAATCATGTTCAGAAAGTTTGTTACTGCCATTGCTGAAACTATAAGTTAACCAGTTTCTTCATCCCTGAAATGTACATGATTTTGCAGGTTTTGGTGACCTAAGGTTTTGTTTTCCAACCATGTGAGGTTACTCACTGAACGTGAACTGAGTTCAGTAAAACCTGGAAAAAATGGGGGTGTTCTACAACATTTGACGAGCAGTGTTTGTTTATTATTATTAGTATTTATTTTATGTTATTATAAGACTAATACTATGACCTGGTATCGGTAATACATTGTATACATTTTATATTAGTGGTTAGTATGCTGATATGTATTCATTTTTGATTTATCCATTATGTAACCTTGCAGCACATGTGCTGAAACAGTCAAACCAATACATATATTTATCCATATTTAATGCTATGAAACACTAGTCAGTATTATAGTTATTATGCTGTGCTGAGAGTAGCCATCACGGATGGTTGCTGGTTCAAATCCACACCCTCCGGAATTACTTGCTGCTAATTAGGCTAATCCGTGCTAAATTTAATCCCATAAAGGGATAATGTAGTTGTAAACGCACAATGAGCGTATGTCCGCTAACAGAACCCAGTCGGTCATTGTGGGCACGTGTGTGTGTGTCTGTGTGCAGTTACATAACAGGCTTGACTAAGTGACTCTCAGTGATTGTAAAGATGTGTGTGTGTCCATGTGCATGCATGTGTGTACCTTTCTCCAGCTCAACAGGAAACAGATCCAGCTTCTCGACTCTCTTCTCCAGCTCGTACTCGGCTGAGGCTGCCATGGGGTCGACATCTTCGTTGCGTCGATCATAGTCTTCGTTAGAGTATGTGGTGAAGACCTACACACAGGGTAAAGGTCAAAGGTCAGACAGCCTCCATTTCTGTCTTGCTGTATTTGGCAAAGTTCTCAATGACCTGTTATGCAAAACAGAGCTTTCTTGGTGGAACTGTCAAAAATCTGTAACTTAAAACTTCAAAGCGATGGCAAACATTTGCCTATTAACAAACCATCAGCTTTTATTTATAGTTATTCTATAGTTTATTAATAATCATTCTATTTATAGTCTTTCTATAGTTTATTAATAATCATTCTATTTATAGTCTTTCTGTCCACCAAACAAAGGTAGGTCCAGCATTCACTCTCTTAGCTCTGTCCACCAACCCAACAAGGAATAACTGCAACTGATGCTCTACTGTGGAAACAAAGCTGAGGAGAATGGTGAGATGCAAACAGTAACAGTAAAGTTCAACATTAAAGTTCACTCCTTAGAGCTTAGAGGAACTGTAGAATTGTGTCTGGTTTTATTTCCTTTGTTACACAGTCATTACATTCACTGTTATCACTGTTATAAAAATGTTGTTGGTGCAGCTTTAATTTTAAATCTGTTTATTCTGTAGTCAGAGGTTATGGGTATAAGGGACATATGGTGTACATGGACACGGACACTGGGTCTGTGGGTTTCGGATTTTAATAAGGAGCATGTAAGTACTTGATTACACAATGTGCATTTTGTGCATGTATATTTTCAAATCTCAGTTATGGTATGATCTTGTGAATGACAGTTACACACACTTCCCATGTTTTAAACGGATGTACAGTAGTTCTTCACTGTATATTATTAGCATACAAGTCCTCGTCAGCGATCAAGGGATCTGTAACTAACAGCTCTGTAAGAGCTCAAATACCAGCACTGTCAGTGTGGGAACACATCTGGTTTTGACCGCAGGGATGTTTAGAGGCTAAAAGAGGCTCAGTCCCACTCAACTGCACTTTGAAGAGACTGGACCATAAAACTCTCTAGAAACCAGTCTGCACCAGTGCTGAGATTCCATTACAACCATAAAGATGAGAACATGAGAGAACTGATATTGTTTGCCAGGACATGATCACTAAATGTATGTGATCTTCCCATCCTTTCTCCCACTTTCTACCCCCCCCCCTTAAAAGGTCAGCAGCATCTGTCTCCCTGCTGACCATCTCTGTGATCATGTGGATTGGTTTCCAAGGCAACCACAGGCTTGCCCAGCATGAGTTTGGCACTGGCACCGATTTGCTGTCTCTCTGTCCCTGTCTGGTAGATATTATGTGTGTGTGTGTGTGTGTGTGTGTGTGTGTGTGTGTGACAGACATACAGAGGGAGACAGTGCCAAAGGCCTTTATGTGTAGGAGGTGCTTATTACAGTATTATTTACATTCCCCTTCATGTAGAAGACACACACACACACACACACACACACACACACACACACACACACACACAATATATTCTGACACAAACAGGGTCAGAGGGCGTGATTGTTAAACTCTTTCCTGTTGTCATGTTTCCTTCCTGTTGAGTAACTTTAAAGCAGCGCGTGCGTGTGTGTGTGTAGCTTCAGAGCATTCCCTACAGGCGTCATGAACACACAGTCTCGCAGCCTCGTTTATTTTGCCAATATTTGTTTACATTTTGGCTAATTGTCACCACTAAAAATGCAACCTAACCCGAATTAGGTGGTAGCTCCTTTTACTTTGATCCTGAAGATCCTTTAGATCACGATGATTCTCAGGAGAGCTCTGGAGTTGTAAGGAACATTTTTTTTTCCTATGATTTCTAAGATGCACTGTCACGCCTGATTGCAGTGGACGTCAGAAATAATGTAATCCGTGAAAATTGCAAGTCACATTGGGTCTGAAAATATGTTTAACACGGCTGTGTGTTCAGATTTGACTGATTTATGACTCAGGTGATTAAGGGTCATGTGTTCACGCAAATCGTGTCAATCGGGTTAAAGTACCTTAATTGCTGCTGCTGTAACTGTTGACCATGTTGATCAATGGGCCAAACTACAATAAGTAAATAACTAACTTCCCATTGTGTTTAGAACACCAGTCCCTTAGAGGGTGAACTGTAAAGTTAACAATGAAGTCCAAAATGAACAAATATTCTTCTTGTTATGATTTACCAAAACAGAGAAACAGGTATTTAGTTTCATTAGAAACACTGCTATCAACACTGGTTAGGTACTGGATAAGAATGAGTACAACTAATGAAAGCCAGGGCCTAGGATAACCTCTTTACGTTATTCAGTGTACAATGAAATAAGACAGAGAAAAGCAACAGATCATCACTTTAGTCACAAGATTCACATCAAGGCTTTACGCTTTTATTGCAACTATAATATGCATTTCACTTAGAGCCGTGCAGCTCTGCTCATGTGATGCTCTGGAGCAAATCAGAGAAAAGTCTGAAACACTCCCCCTAAGCTCACAACCACCCCCCACCCTCCCACAGCCTCAGATAGACAACATTTGACAACATGAACATGAACTAAACGCCTTGAAAAAAAGCTATTCAGCAAATAATTTAAATTTTTTTGCTTGAGAAATGACTTAAATGATGAATAGGTTATACTGTAATTGAACAGTGAGGTCATTGTTCAGACTGAACTTCACTTGTCTCCAAAGGCTGTTCACAGAATGAACAGCAGGCTATTTACTGATTCAAATATGAAAGGGACATTAACGCCAAGTCACGAACAGTTATCAACAAAAGATGGCTCAGCCTCAGCCCTGTATCCTGACTTTAACTGAGACGCCTGGGTGGACTGGCTCCAGATACAAGGCAGAACAAGCTCTTTGCTTTTATCTTGTAATGCTGTCTATTGAATGGCAGCCTCTGTATAATCTGGCCAATCATAAACCAACTACTACTACACTGGGCCAAAGCCAAGCCACAGAGAATTCCCACAGGAGGCAGGATGAGCCTTCAGCACAGGGCTGTGCTGCCTCTCTGCTCTGGTGGATCTTTGTTTGTTGCTGCAGGTATCTTGACTCAAGGCCACACTAAATTACATCCAATCAAACATGCTAAACAAAATTCAGGTCATCTCATCAACGGCTGGAATGTGGGGTTAAGAGTCAGTGTGTTGTCTGTCAGATAGCAATCAGGACATGTGGACAGTGGACACACAGGCTCTCAGTGTGGCCTGCAACTGCTGTAATGACTGAACAGATTCTAGCATCATGTATCACTCTGTGTGATCCTATCTAAACTGACAGATTAACCCACACAGCATGGATATGAACAATAACAAACAAGAGCTACCACATTACACATGCTCAACAATTACTAAAGAACAAAAAACCCATGAAATTAACGTTAAAAACAAAAGCAGGCTAACACACTGCTAAGGTGAAATGCATAATGGGAAATGTATTTTGTTGTTTTTTGTGCTCTAGACAGTGGCTGATGATATGAGCGAGTCAATCATGAGGAAAAAAAACGGATTTATTAACTATTTTGATGAATTGTTTAAGTCATTTCTCAGGCAAAAATGCCAAAGATTTTTTAGTTCGTTCCAGTTTCTCAAATATGATGGTTATACTGAACAACTCTGGATCAGATACATGGGACAGGCCTGAAATCTGTTGTGTACATCCTCGCAGGTAGGAACCAAATCAGTTTGGGTGACACTCTCTGTCTCTGGTTTGCTAGCCAAGGCTCTGATACAGGGAGCGCCTGGGGCACAGGAGTTGTCTGGGATTCACCATTTTTCATGCTAATGGGCAGGGCTAATGTTGTTTCATTCATCTATAGCGGCTTGTACTGTTTTTAATCTGCAGTCAGTCCATTGGAACTAAAACCACTGCTGCATATGGGATAGATGTGTCTCGGTAAATATATAGAAAAATGCTTCTAGTCGTACAGATGTGCGTGTCACAAAACTAGAACACAAATTTGAATGAAGCAGACATTAGCTCAGGGTAAAATTAACATCCGACAGATGGATTACTAGAAAATTCAGAGTCATATATGAGTCATATATGGTGGAGACAAGTTTTCGGGCGTTGGCAGTCTTCTGGGTTATAATTTGGCTTGGCTGAGGGAGCAGCTGGCAGAGGAAACCTTCTGACTACTCATATTTAGGCACTGGGATTGCAGCAGGAGTCCAGATATCAGGTTTTCAGATGAAGATAGAATGTGATGGTTAATTTTAACTAGTTCAAAAACTGAGCTCCATTCGCCGCATAACTGTTAAGTCCCCAGTCTGAATGTGGCTGGGGGCCTGTGATCGGATGGATTTCATCCCTGTCACTTTGAATGTTTTCTTTGATCATTTCAGTGACATGTTGAACGTGAACCACATCTCACAAATGTGCTCTTGGTTGCTGGTGTTAAAAAATCCAAACCAACATGTATCAGTTTACGCACTGCATTCATACGTCAGAGTCATAAATTGACTGTTTTAAAAAGAAGTATAAAAATCAACAAGCGGAATCAGAGACATCTTTCTTTTTCCACACATTTTTCTTCTTTGTCAAGCCCTGTTGCCTACATTACCCATAATGCCAAACTAAGCTCTTGGCAATTCAGTTGAGGAGTCGGAGGCTAGTTGTGGCTCACGTATCCTCGTGCTGCCAGTCTTAGGCAGAGATGAGGAGTTTGTCAAACTTAGCTTAGCAGCTTCAGCCCCAGCTGATGCTGCCTCAAGTGACATCACTTGAGGCAGTTTATCAGACCTCACACAGCTCCCTCTGCAGCCTCAAAAGGCTTTTTTCGGCTTTTACGGACCAGCGCTCCCCAAGAACTGTAAACAGACTCTGATGTGTAAAATCAGAGGAGTTCACCTCCAGTGATTTCAGTCAGGATCAGGTGCATCCCTAAACCCTGTGAGGAGGAGGGGTTTTGACTGAGCTCTTCAGCTCACACAAATACACACACAAGGTGGTTTTTCATCCAAACAAAGCTCCACTCTGATTCTTATCAATCGGCTTCCCCTGCTTGTGCATGTGTGTGTGCGTGTATGCTTTTTTCAAGGAAAACAAACACACCCTGCCACATTCCAGCTGCACACACAGAGGTAGCCTTGTATACAGCTCAGCACAGACAAATGAGTGTGTGTGAGTCTAAGAGAGATGCAGGACAACCGAGCTACTTTCAAATAAGCTTCCTGACATTCCTGTTAGAGGATCAAACCTGGAGGAAGTTTTTTATAAAATGACGAGCTGCTGAGGCAGCTGGCTGGAGACCTGCTAAGTACTGGAGGAGGTCTGAGCTCTCCTGGCTGACTTTAGCTTGATAAAGTGACTCATGAACAACATGCCCGGACAGCGAGTCTCCTGATTGTCTTTTTGTTCGCTGCAGCAGAGCACCTCTCTGAACATGCAAAACAAGGAAGGGCAGCCATCATCTGTCAGAGGCATTCAATCACTCTGCATGATGCCATGTTGAATCCTTCATGGATGCTGTGTGGATATAACCCGTATCCCATTCAAATATGAAGAGGAGTCTGTGGTGTTTTCACAGAGTTGTTTAAATAAATACATACCACCTGTACACTGACTGTGGTCAGTCCAGGTCTGTTTATCTTATGACACACTCACGAGCTTCTGAACAACAAGTGGTGCGTTTGGTGGTGGAACCAGACAAGAACTTCCTGTGTATAGTTTCTGTAGAGGTTCAACCTGCTGCCTCTATTCCACTCCAGACTGAATAAATGAATAACGTGCACTGTGGTATGACAATCATTTGCATTCGTATTGCTGCTGCCTGTGATATACAGTCACTGTCTTCAGTAGTCTTCTCTTTCTGTGACTTTGCACTAAATTCTTTACTGTTATAGAAGTAATTTACTTATTACAGTATAACAGTATTACTTATAACAGTATGTGGCTGTTTGCATGTTTGCCTAATACATTACATTTGTTTGGACGTTCTCCCTGTGGTCCTCCGTTTTCCTCCCACAATCCCAAAGACATGCACATTAGGTTAACTGGCTACTCTAAATTGCCCCTGTGTGTGAGTGGGTGCATGTGTGGTTGTCTGTCTGCCCTGCGATTGACTGGCGACCAGTCCATAGTCAGCTGGGACAGGCTCCAGCTCCCCCACGACCCTGACAGATAAAGCAGTATAGAAAATGAATGGATGGATAGTAAGTTAGTTAGTCTAACTTAGAAATGAAAGTATGATTGACCTCTAAACAAAAAGTAAATCTAAAAATGTTCAAGTAAGTCATTTCATTTTAAAATACCAGACGTGCTCAAATATTTGAGTTTATTAGCATTTTCTACGCCCAGTCCTGAACTGTTTCTACAAGCAAAACCCAGTTCTCATTTTCTTGCTTAAACTATGAAAGCTGATAATTACTGGTTTCATCACGTCACATCTGATTTCCTGGGTGTCACTGCAGGCGTACTGACTGACTGTGGCAGGGTTTATGTTTAATGTAGCTGTGAAATGACTCTCATTGGCTGTTGCTCACTGCTCACAGTGAGAGTAACATCTGAAGAGATCAGACCGAGATAGAGAAAAAGCTGAGGGAGGCAGCTACAGGAAGTGTGCCTTTGCACTGCTAGACTTCAAAGCAGCAGCCTGCAAACAGCTGAATCCTTTTGACTAAGGTGTCCAGAAACCAATTCATTTGAATTTTAATAAATTTATCTTCTCTGTATTTTTTGTTAAAGCTGAAATTAAGGGCATTTAAGTGTAACAATAACATGGGTTTTCACCTGGTGTGGACACACTGATTAGAAAACATCACATTTAAACACCATGATATTAAACAAGGAGGTGTTTCTGACTCTAACAACAGCTGGTTGCACATCTGCAGCACATGCTGGTTTGATATGATTGGCCAGGCAGCTAACTGTAGCAGTTACCTTAGTGGTAAACAACGCTGCCTCAGGCCACAACTCCACTTTTAGCTGCACTGTGGCTAAAAAAGGTCAGTGGTTAAGTGTTTCATGGTCCAAGAAAATGAAAAGAATTCCTTTTTGACCCAACGCCTGGGCTGGAATAAAACACATTCCCCCTCCTACCACCTGCATAAGTGGACATGACGGAGCAGTGTGATCCCCACTGTGTCCATTGCACAGTCTTTGTCCTGCCTAACAATGTTAAATCTCGCTTCCTGTTCTTAACCCGACTATTACATGGTATGTTATCATGTTATGCTCTTCAACGCTCTTTCTCAGGAAGCGCGTTGTTAAAGTGACAGATCTATCATTGCACGCTGAGACATGTTGCACAATCCACTGGGTTCAACCAGCTGACTGCTGCAGTGAGGGGGGTGCGTGAGGGAGTGGGGGCCGGTGCAGGAGAAAAAAGCCAAGTCAAAGGCGGAAAAGAGCTTCTGTTAAATGAAGATCTATGTTCGATCACACGCACACAGTTTGAGATTGAGTCAGCAGAATATGTGGTGAAATAAAAGCCAAAATCCCCCAACTACCCGTGTGTGTGTGTGTATGTGTGTGTGTGTGTGTGATGTTAAAGAAGGAGGAAGTGAGTGTGCAGCTAAAGAACCCTAGAGTCTGGCATCATTAAAGCTGCATTCATTGATTTGACTTGGCAGCAATAAAAAGAGCTGTAAACACTACATACTTTCACCTGATAAGGCAAACAGTTGTCTAGTTACACATCCAGCAGACAGGGAGGTGACGTTGGCATTGCTTGGCTACTTGATGAATGTATGAATCTACTGTTCCTTTAGCTATGCTTTGGTTTGCTATGGGCTGATGAGAGCAGCTAAACTGAACCCAAAAAGTGGAGTTGCTGGACAGGAAACCACAATAATGAAGACAGCTGCAGAGATGGGTGATGATTTCAGCAACGCCTTTCACATTACTCGCTTGATCCAACTGATCCACTGTTATTATTTTTATAACATTTAGATACAGTGAGTAAACTGTGCAGGATGTTACAGCGTCACAACAAAGCTAAACCCAGCAAGAGAAACCACAAACCTTATTCTTGCTT
Source organism: Toxotes lorentzi (assembly GCA_037833715.1). Lineage (NCBI taxonomy): Eukaryota > Metazoa > Chordata > Actinopteri > Toxotidae > Toxotes > Toxotes lorentzi. The sequence continues at coordinate 17,569,505 of JBBMJY010000010.1, forward strand.
TCAGCCCCACTAGCAGACTGACTACTGACATGTGACCATGCCATCTGCTGCAATTATTCATGGTCAACAGAAGATGAATCTTCCTGTTTGGTGACTATCAGATAAAAATCTCCCCATGTCCGCCCGTGGGCTTGAGATAGTCACTGTCCCCATCAGTGTAAAACTTCCACATGTACAGAGAAAAAATAAAAATCTAATCAGACAGACTACATTGCGTTTTACTGACATCAACTGGGAACAATCAAAGCTACAAATCCAATCATATGTTTCCACAACAGGTCAGGGCCACAATCACTTTTTCTGATGTGTACGATGATGGTGACGGGAATTATGACATCCAGCAAAAACTCACTCACCTTGATTGGCTCAGTGCTAAATCGAATCTTCCTATTGGATGGCGCGGGTTCCTCTTCTTCAGGCAGGCCTGCAATCTCAGAGCAACTAGTCTCCGGCTGATACACCTCCTCATCTTCCTCATCCTCCTCATCGTCCAGTTGGCTTCCCCCTGAGTCCTCCTCCCCAAGCCCGCTGTACGCACTAATATCCACCAGATCTCCCTCCGAATAATCCTCCTTCCTCGAGCCATCCTCATCGTTCTCCTCTTCCTCGCCCCTCCTTTCAAAGTCCACTCCTTTCTCCTCAGAGGAGGGAGAAGAACCCGGAGGCTCTTCTTCTCCGTTTTCCAACGAGGCATGAACCTCTGCCTGCACCAGCCTGCCTCCGGCCTCAGACTCCCCGGTGGAGCCACCTTGCTCATCAGGTTGTGGCTCCTGTTCTGGAGCAGCCATCGTACTTGACCCCCTGGCTTCAGTCGCTGTTGACTGGGTCTCAGACTCCGGTTTGGCCTCTGAAGAGGAAGAGGAGGAAGTGACAGCCACTGAGGACGACGAGGAGTAGGAGGAGTTGGAAAGCTGGTCTCCTGACTGTCCGAACCCCTCCTTCTCCTCGCTGGCCACCACTCCTTCCACGCTCCTCTGTAGAGAACCTGTCACTTGTGGTAGCTCTGCTGCTTGAGTGATCACAACTCCTGCCGTCTCCGCCTCAGGGTCCTCTTTACCTGGAGGGAGCACCTTCGCCTGAGAGAGAGAGATAGGGAGACAAGGTGAGAGCATCTATCAATTCATAGCTTTTGGTTTATGCATTTTATTTCAACCAGCTTCCTTTCTTGATTTCCTGCATTTTTTAAAGTTAAGTATACCCCCACACCTTCTTGCCGACAGCCTCAACTCTGGCCGGAGGTTTGGGTTTTGGTGCCAGGGCAGGGGCTGACCGACGCTGGGCGAGGTAGAGGTTGTTTTGTAGTTGGCCCTTCTCGAACACGGCACTGAGCTGGCTCACGGTGGGGCTAACGGCCTCACCGGGCCCGACTGAAGCTGCAGGAGCTGGAATAGTAGCGGGAACAGGAGTGGGAGTAGGGGGGTCGTCCAGCCGGTCCAGAGCCTCAGTGGAGCCATTAAAGCGAGCCACAACGTCTAGGCGGCTGTCCTGGAAGCCCGATGCCCGCTCCTTCTTCAGCAAGATCCGGTTAGTGGCTGCTTGCTTCTCCTGGAGGAAACAAAACAGCCGGTCAGACACTGATTTCTGGCAGACTTGATGAAATAAAAATCAAGAAAGTACACAAGTATTAAGACAAGTAAGTAAAACAAAAAGCCTTCTGACCTGTAGAGTACGCTGCTCGAAAATCCTCCTGGTCTCCTGCAGTTTGGAGAGACCAATGGAGGTGCCCCCACCCTCCCCGCCTGCTTTCGAGTCAAACCGGTTCACCCTCTCTGAGACCGTGCCTCCAAGTTTGAGCAGGGCGCTGTGGTCGACGTTCTCGTTGAGGCTGGATGCCCTTGGCAAGGACAGTTTAACCGCCTGATCTTTACCTGCCAATGACAGGAAAGTTCATTGGAAACCTTTATAAGATGAAAAACTCAGGTCTTGCTGGCATGACTTTGGTCACATATGCTAACAGTGTACAGACCAAGTTGACCACAGTAAAAAGTTCCCTACCGGGAAATGAAACACAAGCACTTGGACTTTAGAACAGCAGCCCTGTCGTGTTCACATCAAATTTCAACAGTTACTTTGCTGAGGACTGAAACTGATTCAGATGTTGGCCCCAAAACGAGTTGCAATAAAGCAGAATAGGAAAACAATTTAAAAATGTATGATGTAGGTGTCTACTGGCATAAAAACTGCTTAAACAGTAATTAAAAATGAACTTTCTTCACTTCAACTACTGCTTAAAAAAAACACGGAGGTCAATTAAAAAAGCTACTGCAAAACATTCAGTACTCATTCATCTACTTTGACCTAAGAAAACCACTTAGTTTCAGTCGTTATTCTCTAAAGATCATTGGTCCTGTCGTCCATTAACCGCACAATATCACCCTTAAAAACAAACCCAGTAAAAGGGATTCTGTAAAGATCGTGTAAAAGGATCTTAGTCATGTATTAAAATATGTTAGGATATAATTTATGTTAATGACTCCATACATGATATTGTGCTAAAAGACTGAGGATAAAGCTGCATGTGCCACACAAAAGGTTAGCATCCTCACCAGTTGAAAACTCATGTAGAGAGTAAACAGAAGAAACACAATAGTTCTTATTTTGCCATGTAGACCAAGTTTGCCCAAGTATTATAAATATGATGAGGAAAAATGTGAAATCAGATCCCAAAATAAACCTGTTTGAGTGCTTAGATAACATACTTGGACCAGCAAGACAGAGGTTCAGGTTTATTGTTGCAGGAGATTAAGGCTTTGAGCAAGAGGACTAACTAGTGTATTTGGCAAACCCAATGCTCTGGTAGTATCTCAGCTAATGAATTTGGCTGGGGTAACTGGAGTGAACTTCCACAGAGTCACGAACAGACAACCCGTTACCCCACAAAATAATGCACTCAGCCAGACATGCTAACAGTGGTAGCTTATATTAGAGCGGATAGACTCTTCGATCCATTCCTTAAATACTGCTTTAATGTTTTTGGCTTTGGAAAAGCCAAAAAAGACTCAAGACTCTTTAGATCCTGAATATTGTTCTTACTACAGCCCCCTGCACCGCGCTTAAAGATGGAGAATTCAAAACCTGACAGACCTGTCGTGCCTAATTACGGCCGCAAACCAATGACAAATGACAGGGACAATTATTGTCCGGAGAGGGGGTTAAGCATATGGTAATGTAATAACGTATAGTACGTATGGTAATTCCAAGCATTGCTCTACCCAGGGTAGAGCTCTACCCGCCTGACTACACATCTAAACAGCAAAAGTAATTCAACACCTGTGTAGGTGTGCAGGGTCTTTAAAAGCCTGAGGACTGACTTGGAAGGTTCAAATTGAAGATAAATAATATAATGCAGACAAAATGTTAACACAATCACCATAATCTTCTATATAATAATTTCCCTAGCACTATTTATTGTCACAAAAATCTCACTGGTGAGGCATCTTACCAATCACTTTGGCTCCGTCCTCCTCGTCACCAGGAGACTGCATCTGCATGAACATGTTCTTGATACGGTGAACGTTTGATCCATATCTCCGGCCTCTCCCGGTTGGGCGGGGCAGGGGAGCGGGCTTTGAGGCAGGCTCAGAGCCTCCATTGGCGGCATTGTTGAGGTGGTCGGTGGCCTTCTTTAGCGCCGCCAGCCCCGCCTCGTAGGCATTGCGATGGGGTGAGGGGCTCCGCAGGTTCGAGCTCCCGCTGCTTCCACTTGATGCCCCATTGCCCCCCGTGGCTGACGGGGGCTCAGTCTTCATCATGTTTGGTAAATCAGATACCCCCTGATGAACAGCAGGACAGCAGGGATGAGGATGGCAGCATCCTGGAACTGTTTGACATTCACCTCCTGAATCACACACAGAGAGACACACCAATTGTTTATATTTGTGATCAATCATTTTCTATGATATCTAATCAATAATAACAGATGCCCGGGATGAGTTACCATAACCCAAAGCATGGGCTTGAAACTTTTTCTGATGAGCAAGCTACAAACCCCAAGTATTTCATCTTTTGTAAACCGAAAATATTTCAAATCTCTAAATGTCTAAAATATATTTTCAGATCAATTATTTTACTGATGAAATGATAATTACCAATTAGTTTCTCTTTTTTTGTTTTGGACTGTTGGTTGAACAAAAGCTTTTTCACATCACATTTTCTGTCTAAACGAATAACTGCTAAGTCATATAAACAACTGTCAAAATAATTGGTCATGAAAGCAGTTCTGTATTTGATTCCAAAAATTAATTAGTTGGGAGAAGAGTAGAGTAAAGGAGAGAGGTCAGCTGTTTGAGGTCAGAGGTCACAATGACACAAGCCAGAGCTTGAAATAATTATTCTATCTATATTTTCTCTCTCTGTCCTGAACAAAGTGCTGCAGCGAGTGACATTAACCATGCAGCTAATTATCGCCTGTAATGTCAACATCCAAATTGTATTGTGCTGGTAGTCAATGGAGGGACTACTACACTGCTCACAAAAATTAAAGGAGCACTTTAAAGAAACACATTAGATACATCAGATCTCAATATGAAGTTGG
>JBBMJY010000010.1:17592839-17621510 GCA_037833715.1 Toxotes lorentzi
CACACACACACACACACACACACACACACACACACACACACACACACACACACACACACACACACACACAAAACATGCATATATACCTGCATATTATAAACCACCACACCCATGGCGTTGCTGAGGCTGATCATCATATCCAATATTGAGCATTTTTTTGAATTATGAGAATTGTTATTAGTTTTATGTGATTGCCTATAAAACAATTTAAAAATGTGCTACTGTGCTCTGATGGAGCACGGCCAGTTTTACACTGAAAATGCCCAAATGTTGCACTTTGTTGTAGTTAACTGTAACAAAATAATAAATTACGTATGTTGCGATTGCTTTATCTTTGAGTAATGTATGCATCCGCCTAACTAAAACTTATTTCAGCTACTGCATTGCAAACATGACATGATACTCACCTGTATGAGCTGGTGTTTTTACATAGAGCTAACTTGAAGGCAATAGTGAAAGTCAACAAGTTCATTTGTTGATCCAGCATTTCAATAAAGTTTTGTCTTGGAATTTGTGTTCTTTTTCTTTTAAATTTTGACACCATGATTTTTATTTTTACTGCAAATGTCTGTTGGTTATTGTTTTGTTTTTATTTTTTGTTTTTTTTTTTTAAATCAGTAACAATCAGTGTTGGCCCTAAAAAAAACACATTGGTCAACCCCTCCTACTGATGTGATGTGGCCGTAATAATGTATGAGGCAGGATGACAGTTTTCATGAATCTATGCAGACTCCATTCACTGGTTTAGCGTTTCAGCCTGGCACCATCTACGAGACTAGATCCATTCATCTGGAGCGGCATTCACAGAGAAATGAATCTCATTTCTAAAGGGACAGTCCTTCAGATTTATATATCAGTAATTGTAAGTGTTGCTACTTCATATTATGGATTTATAAAACACAGTAATGTGACAGTAACACTAATCATCCTTCTGTAGGTTTATAAAATCTAAATAGTTAGATTGCTGTTTTTCCATGGCTCCAGGCTGTGCCGATTTAAAGGAACAGCAGTTTGACGTTTTGAGAAATATTCTTATTCATTGTCTTGCTGAGGGTTAGATGAGAAAACAGATACCAAAATTACTTTCACAGGACTTTCTGAGTGTACCAGGAAGTCCTGTCACCTCCCATCCTGAGGACTGACTGCTGAACATGGCAGAGAAAAACAAAGACATGGAGAGAAGGCCAATGATGCAGACGCAGTAGTCACAGACTGAATGCTGAAAAAAAATTACAGAAAGCTGTAGCGATTGACACATTTCATTTAGCCACTATGTCAAATTCAACATGCAAAAAAGCTAATTTTTCACTTAGGAATCAATCCTGTAAACAAACAGAATTAAACTGCCTTCTAGCCAATCAGGACATAAAAGGAAAGAAGAAGAAGAAAGAGAAATGCTAGTAAATACAAAACAGGCTGTTCAAAGTTGCTGCAAGTATTAAGGTTGCACACCTTACACGCAAACATCAAGACACCCCAATGCCGACTGGATGACTGAGTGAGGAAGTGAGACTGTTAACACAATCACCCCAATCTCTCCCTTTGCCTCCGGCCACGTTTGTTCTCTGTCCTTTGTCTCTCTCAGTAGCTCTCTCACACAATCATTCAATTCCTTGTTCATCCCATGGGAAAACAAAGAAGAGATGACACAAAGGCAATATAGGGAAATACAGCTGAACATACAGTATGAGGCTATACGATCCAACAGCTGGATAGCTTAGCTTAGCTTAGCTACAGCCCCTCAGGGCCCGAAACCAGTAAGTACATTTTCTAAATAAATGGATTTGTCACATTTTATTAATGCAGTTAACTGTTCCATTATATATTTCTTAGAATTTATATCTTGTGAAAACAAATTAGCAGGACGCATGAAGGTTTATCATTTATTCAGTTTCATTCTGCTGCTCTGTGAACCTTTGTAACTGTACTGCTCAAAAAAAAACAACACATGCTAGCTGTTCAGACATCCTCAGCACATTCCTGGGCAGGAGCCCCCAGGACATTATATTTTGTCCTATTAACCTGCTGCTTGAACTTAACATAAAGGGCGATGTTCATGTTGACCTTGACTCCTTCTAGGGTCAGGCGGTTTTCCATTGGGTGACAATCTGTTACAGGACATTTCCACCACATTCTAAATATTGTTTTAAAGTTTTCACCACACTGTCTGTTTTTGTATCTATGGCATTTTCTGTGTGTCACTTTGGACTACTAAAGAGGACCCTGAGCCTTCATAGCTGATGGTCTCCCAGTCATCACTGAAAGCGGCTCGACTGGATGGGGCTTGTTAATGGCTCCAGACAAGTTATTGAGGACCTGTATGCACCGACAAAGAACGAGAGCAGCCACTTTAGATGCATTATGCAGCCAGTGTGGAGCACTGAAGGCATAAAGCATTAACCTTAAACACAGACAGCCTATTATATTAAGCTCTGTGCGTGCTTGGAAGGCAGTGTGGGTGGGTGCATGGTCCTGTGTGTGCGTGTGCAAGGCCAAATGTGATACGTGTGTATGTGACAGCAAGAGATAGTCCTGATCCTACAATTTGATGACTCACCGTCCAGTGTGCGTCAATGCAGTGTTTCCTAGTGTTTCGTTCATGCACACATTCATGAAGGCTGAGCGTACGCTACGGTTCACACAAGCAGCATCTTCCCCCTGGACGTGTTTTTATATGATCAGCACTGGATTTTTGAGCCTGAGTCTGATGGTCAGTGTTTGAGAGTTTAGAAAAATCTGATCATGATATTTATTTACACATAACATAGAAAAATTGATTAGGATCCTTTGAGGTTGATTAGTGAAAAGCTGTGACCATGAAACATTTTTGAATGGGACTTTTCACAGTTCTCTGTGGGGCTGGGTGATGTTTTTTTGTTTCACATCAGTTGATCTTGATATTTATCACGATATAAATTAAGTCATTAATTCTGTTGAGCTTGAGATTCCCTTAAGTTTAAAACTAGACTATTAGAAACTTAATTACTGGAAACATAATTGTGTTATGGTTTTTCTTAAAACCTCACTAATTAATGTTGAGAGTGCAACCACACCATGCTCCAGGTGATTAACTTTGTCTGTGGCACTTCCTGGGACTGTTGCCAAAGGTTTTCGACTTTGTTAGCATCACCTGTTTGTTACATATCAGACTCAACTTCAGCCCTGTCTATGTCTGTCTCATCCTCTCTGAGACAAACTGGGGTCCAAACTAACATCTTGTTACCTCCACAACTGCTCTTTACTTTTGAGGTTGCTGTGCTTTCATTTTCTGTGCCAACGCAAAAAAAAAAAAAAAACTTCCTCAAAGGAGGCACTCGTCTCTCCCGCCTGACTGTCCAAACTGTGATACCAGAACAATAGCATGTGGTGTGTTTAGCCAACTCAACCAACCTTGCTCTACCTACTGTGGGAAGGGGGCTGTCTGTTCCTGAAACACTGCCATTTAACTGTTTAGAAACAGCTTTGTTTTGGGATTACTTTAGTAGGACGTTGTCAAACAGTTTGACGTAACAGTATATCAGTTTAAATATCAGTATACTTGTTTAAACAACCAGGAAACACTGATCAGCATCTACTCTGCCTACAAATTCTTCAAGATCCACCATAATACCACATAGTCTGACGGGCAAGAGTCACAAGCGTACAGACAGTGGCAAAGGGTGTAAACCATCAACAGCATAGTCACATTTTGTGAGAATACTTTCTGCACTTAGAAATGAGCAATATTTGAACCTGAATCTGATGACTGTTGATGGGATTTTTGCTTGTGTTGAGATCCACTGTCAGTCAAATCTGATCAAACATGCACAGTTTTTTAAGTGTTACTCTCATAAGGAATAATAACTATGTTTTTTTCTTAAAAAAAAAAAACAAAAAAGACAAAGTTTCAAACCACACATTTAGGAGCTTTAAGTGCCTGATCTGTGTGTTCAGAGTCTATGGATGAGGATGATTCATCTCATACATAAAAATCAAAAGAGATGGTTCATTTGAAATGATGATTTATTCATAAGGGTGCTTCTAGTAAAGAATAGGTTAGGAGTCAAACTGGTCTTTGATCAAACTAATTTACCCCATCCTTTTGTTACTAATCTTTGAGGAGTTTATGTAAATTAAACTCCTTTCAGCCAACTTGAAACAAAGAAAAATAATTAATGATGGTACAAGCAAAAAGGCAAGCACACTTGTACGCATCTGTTTGGGCTTCAACCAGTTTCTTTTTTTTTTCTAAAAGCTGAAATTCATTACAGCTGTTGATTAACATATCCTTCTTTTATTCTTTTTGTGTGGTGAAGTATTGTAAAACACTAACACAGACACATCGATACTCTGATGCTTAAATTTGCCAGCTGTTGATCCCCTTGTCAGATAACATCTGTATTAGTCGACAGCGGCAATAAAAGTCCATGATACTTTTGTATTCAGTCAACGACATTTTACTCTGAATCCAACAAGGAAGTGATACTGTACTACATACACCAACATCTGTGCTGTAGTAACATGATATAAGGACACACACCCATGTAAAGACAACTTTACTTTTCTGAATCTGAAAAATTTGTTTACAAGAAAACTGCACGGGGCAGTTAGAAGGAGAAGGTTCTCCCCACACTTTCCCTTGGTCACTCCCTCTCCTCACACATTCTGACACCCCACCGTGTCCTCAGGGTGTCACAACCACAGCAGATGATCACCACTTCCTGAAAACACCAGGAAAAAGGAAGTAGCTGGGTCTCATCCTGTGCAATCACCGCAGAGGGTAAACACTTTAGCTGGGGCTCTCTAACAGCTCCCATATGTAGAATTTTTATGCTATTGTTATGAATGACAGTGTTGGTGTAGAGACTGAAATACCTCAACAACTATTGGGTGGATTGTCACAAAACTGGAAGGACGACATTTTTGGTTTATCTCAAAAGCTACTGACGGATGGAAACTTGTCTTTATACTGTATAACAGTTGTACATAAATAGCTTTGGTGATCAAACACCATCATCAGCTTCAAATTTCAGTTTGCTCAGTACTTTGGTTTATGACCAAATACCTGCAAACCTAATGACAATGACATCTTATATGGTTATAAAATCCTTTAAATTATTCTGCTGGCATAAGTTATTATTTGCAAACAATAATAATCTCTGTGAAAGCTGATGCAATCCATTATCTGTGTGCCATTTCATATATTGTACGTAACAATCCAGGAGATCCATTGGTATTTAAAACATACAACAGTAGGGTTACTCCAGTTGTATATATCAAATCAACATTATAGAAATGTGTCATATCATGACATTAACAATATTTGCAACATCCTGTCACATTTACATCATGACTACGTACAGCAGCAACACAATGACCCAACACAACACTGCAGCTGGCTCCACTGTGAGGGTTCCCGGAAAGGAAGGTAAAATGTTGGTGCTTTTATAACATTAACCTTCAGGAAGAAAGAGCAGAAAAGCTTTTTACACTGTCATGTAGTAAGTAAACTGACCACAAGAAGAGCCGGGTCGAGACCTGATTCATCCACCCATCCATTAGCTACACCACTTATCCTTTGAGGGCTGTATAGAGCTGAAGTAAATCCCAGCTGACTCTAGGTGAGGGGTGGGGTACGCCCTTGACAGGTTGCCAGTCCATCACACGGATGACACACACAAACAGCCATTCACACTCACATTTACACCCATGGGCAATTTAGAGTCACCAATGAGCCTGCCTGTCTTTGGACTGTGGAAGGAAAACGGAGGAAACCCACACAAGCACAAGGAGGATACGCAAACTCTGGCTGGCAGGGACCCTTCCTGCTGTGAGGCAGCAGTGCTAACCACCACGCCACCATGTCGACCTGAGGCACAACAATTAAACAATCATCACCTCATCGTGGGTTTTGTATGCGTCTGGGTAAATAATTAGAGCAGCACTTTCCAACGTGGGAAAAACAAAAACATGAGACTTTACAAGCTGGGAAAAGTCAAAGCAAAGAGCTGAATCAGTCACACTCAGGCTGAAAAAGTTATAAGAAACAACTGGTCAGTGTACTGAATCCAGAGGAAAGTGTTTTTTAAAATTAACAATATTACATGATAAGATTATGATATCATACGATTATATGTATTACTAGATTCAGTTCAATAAATCCACGTTGGACTTATTTTTTTAGAAGTCTGGGTTTCTCCATGTTAGCTATCACTCAGCTGATCATAAAAGTCTCTGTGTGTCTCAGCACTAGAAGGTCAACCACTGCTTTAGTCCTGGTGTTTTGCAGGATTGCTTCCATCATAACAATTACACTGCATTAGGCAGTGAAACTGAAGCTGTGCTGAGCTGTTACAGAGCCATTACAGCACTGTGTACACTACATCAGAAAACAAGACCGTGCGAGGCAAAGCATTACGGCTGCACTGAGACCACTGAACCTGGAAATTACAAGAAAATTCCATCTTCTGTCTGTAAATGTTAATGCAGCTAATTTGTGATAGTGTAGAAATTATCTTTTCACCAAACCCATTTTCCCATAACCAGCCTAATCCGTTTCTACCGCAGTTAATAGCATTTACCAGAAGCCAGAGAATTCATTACAATAACTGTTTTTTATAGATGGAGAAATAATAATAATAATAATAATTATTATTATTATTATTATTATTATTATTTTATTTTTTTAAGGAAAAAGCAAAAACTTGACACTTCAATACCAAAACTTCCCTAATAACTTGGACTTGGTCACTGTCAACTACTGCTGAAATGTGGGAACAAAAAAATATGTGATCTGTAATAGTTTATTCGTGTCAGTGAATAAACACAATAGATCATGGCATGTATTCAAGTTGGGGGCCTGTCCATCTGACCTACTGCATTCCTTGTTAATTTGGATACTTTTGCTGTCTTTGCTAATGCAAAATGGGAAGATGTGAAAAGATAATCATAACTCTAAAACTTCTTTAACACATTACATATGAAAAATGGAGGCATTTTGGATTTGATAACATAGATGGAAGATTTGGTGATAAAGGTAAGCTTATCTGTCTCATAGTAACATTTGCTTTTTGCTCAAGGCAGCAAAAATACTGTACATAAATGGTACTATGCTAATTTTCTAATTGGAGGAGAGCAAAAGAGTGAGAACAGAGTTAGAGAAAGAAAAGACAAAGACATGGAGAGAAAATGAGAGACAGAAAAATATCCTCTGATTTAAACTCAATGGTGCTCAGCAGATGTTCCCATCAGGCACTGGGCCCAGCTGGTGGCTTAAAAATGACAATGGCTTCTTTTTATCTCTTCAGTATTGTGTTGGCTGACATTGAGGCAAGATACTACTGTTCCTAACCAAAAAGAGCTGATCCCCGAGCATCTGTGTGTCATTTTAAAGTCTCCCTTTAAAAACCTGCCAAATTCAATTTCACAATATCCAAAAACTCCCCCATTTCCATTCTCTTACAGTGGCTGTGGATTGTGAAATCCATGCCTTTTCCCTATATGGACTCCTGTCAAGCCTGGGCCAGGGTCAACTGTTACATTCTCACTGAGCTGCCTGGAGTCATGGACTACAGGAAGTAATGGACCAAGACACAAACTACAATTTGACCTGTTACTGTTACTCAAACAATAACTAGATATGATCTTATTATCATAACTTATAACATCTGAAACAGTCTGACTTGTGAAACCTCTCTGTCTCTGCATGGGGCTCATACTGTGGGCTGACTGACTGACCATGTCCCATGATGCCCTAATACCAGCCTGTGTCTCTCACTACCATCAAACCTTGTGGCTGATTCATACTGAAAATCACTTTCAACCCATGTTTGAGTCATAGCTCACGAGTGGTCACTGCTGTGTTTACACTGGAGATTCAACATGGCAGACAGTGAGGGGAGTAATTAACGATAATACAGCACGACACCTTTATGAGGTTTATTTTACTTAGCATGATAATTTAATCTACAATCATGTTCAAGCATCTAACAGACTGAGAAAATAATTATTTCAGTTTTGGTTTTCTGGATTCCATTTCTGCCAATTTCCTATTATTTAACCCTATTTATATGTTATATATATAATAAATTGCTGTACTTTTAAAATATCAAAATATCAAAACATATCACTGAGTAAAATGAAAATAAAATGTCATTTTTATAAAGAATGAACAATGGGGCAGACAAGTTCCCAAGATCTGGGTATGTCTGCTAATGTCTCAGTAAGACTTAGGGGCTGGGGGGTGGGGAGGGTTATTCTTCCCACAACAAAGTGGAATACTGACAGATACTTAAAGACAAAAAACAGACCAGGGTTGGACTGACAAGCAGAGGGAGACAGACAGCTGAAGAAAAACAGCCGCCGAGCCAGGGAGCGAAGAACAGGAGCGATAAAAGGTTTTAGAAACACAACCCCGGATGAAAACAACACAAGGGGCTGTGCTGGTGGGGGTATGTTGCTTCAGGCACCAGTGAGATAATAAAATACATCCCAGAAAGTCCAGTCTGAGACAGATCCATGAGTCTGAGGGCTTGCATTGACAGAGTGGTCTCACTGAAGTGAATGAGAGAGGTGAGAACAGCTTTCTCTGAGGAGCTCACACATTTACTGCTGTTTAGGAGACAGCTTGGATTTGAGCCAAAAGTTGTGATTTGTCACTTCCTGTGGATGAAGACTTCCTGACAATAACTGTATTCCCCACCAAAACATCAAATAAAAAACTGTAGAGCAGCTCAGGTCATGGCTGCATGATACTTTTTCTGATATAGATACATGAGGTGGATTTAAGTTCAAAACATTTTGTGAAACTCAAAGACTAACCACTCACAAATGAGCTGAAAATGACACCTTATTTGTATGTTTAGTGTAGAGCTCCATCACGTTATTCCTACTTCTGTGCATGCTGTTGCTGCTGTTGCTGCTGCATATACAAAAGCATCAGAAGCAGGTCAGCAATGCCCACACAACCCAATTACAAATAATGAAACCTGATCTTGTGTGTGTCCTGACTTGTGCAGTAATATCACCCAGCTCAGTGCTACTTTACTACATACAGATATGTTTACATGGTGCTGGCAGAGCAGTACCTCCTTCCCACAGAGTAACATGAACCTCAGCCTCAGGGCTGAGAGTGAAGAGCTTTGCTCCAAACTCAGACAAATGCTCAAGGACCTCCTGCACCATGCAGTCAGGTGCCAGTTTCTCAACTTATGGTTCTCACAACTCTGTACTGCCTAGATGCCTAATGTCATGTCATGATCTGCCGCTTATGTGGGTCGGAACCCAGGTCGCGGGTGCGACTGCCGCCCAGTCCACAATGCACCAAAGTCCTACAGCACCTCCCACAGATGGTGGGTCCATGGGAGGCGGTGCCACCAGAGTGGGGCTCAAACCCATGACCCCGAGAGATTGAGTCTCGTGCTCTACCAACTGAGCTAACCGGGCGGCAGACTAGGAATGCTGACATGGAATATTTTAATGTTGCTTTTAATCAGTTCAGCAAATTGAACACCTGACAAATCAAGAAGCTTCATCTCATTGATGCAAAGCTCATCAGCGCTGCCATGAAACTGTCCTGCTCTCTGATTTGCATCACTGCCCACAATGACCTAATACAACTGGAGATATTATAGGGACAGATAACACAGTATTAACTGTATGAAAAAAATCTCTGTGATGTTTGACAAATTGACGTTCCCTCATTATTGTCAAATGGCCAAACCCTAGCCTAAATCTAGAAGCCACTGCTTTGGCAGGTAGATGCACCAGGGTTTGTTGATTTCCAACACAAAAACATTGAGTCTGGCTGACCTTTAACTACCAGATAATTCTGCGTCATTTGGCAAAGTTAGATTAACATTTAACTATTTTCCTCAAGACTATTGCATGAAACGATAAATTATTGTCATGATAACTTTCCAGAGTTGTAAAATACTGTCACTATTATAAACTGCTGTGCAGTGTTTTTTCTTCTGTTAATCCATCAAACCCACCGATCTTCTACTCAAACTGACTTTCCTGCCTCGTATTTGATGTCTCCGTGCCTAAAACAACTCGGCCCCACTAACACAGCCTCGTTAATTTAATACGGGGCTCTCTTCTGTCTGAACATCTGCTAAGACTGATGTTTGGCAAATTTTACTTTGTGCATTTTTATACACCTCAGCCCACTTATTATCGGTGGATTTTTGCAGTTCACTTATTTCCTAAACATAATGTAGATGAGAAATCCAGCTTCCTTAATAAGTGTGAGTGAACTGAATTTCTTGGTCATGTACTACACATGCAACATGTTTGTCCAATAAATTATATGCAACAACAAGAGCTAAAATAAATGTCTATATTTATTTTACTTATATACACAGACAGCTAAGCAGCAGGGTAACTTCTTAAATTCACACACATTTTCACTGTTGAGAAAAGCTGTGTGCTCCCTGTCTCTGCACCACAGAGACTGCTCTCTCGCTGCATAATCAGCCCAAATGTTGGGACAAGAAGAAAAGAAAAGAAAAACACTCTTCAGCAGCATCATGTAACAGTAATACACTTGGTTGGCTGAAAAATATGACAGGGAGTGGAGACCAGGGGAAATTGGATGACTGAACAGCTGTATTATTATGAGCCTATGTTTTTGTGAGCATGTAAAGGTGAATTATATGTTGCTTGTGCTAAAGAGATTTTTTTTTTTACATTTCCTCATTCTCATGAAGCTCACACAGTTTACAGAGGTGGATGAATGCAGATACGCAACAACACCAGAACTCAGTCTCACTTATCACGTTTTATCTTCTGGCAACATCTACATATTTTGCCTCTGAACTGCCATTAACATGTTGCATCTTTGACTGTGGACTGATTTCACCCTCTGCATGAACACACACGCTTTGTCACCAAGCAATAATGTGTTTTTGTTAATTGCTGCTTTTAGCTGAAGGATTAGGCAGCTTCTCCAATGGGAAGATTTCGTCGTCGAACATCATCATTAACGGTCTTGTTTCTGAATGGGAGAGAACAATCACTTATGGTAATGTTTGGGTGTCCATAAACTTTTGTCCGTGTGGTGCATCTTTTCTTCTCAACCTGTGTCTCCCTCACTCTTCGTCTGTTATTAATTCTTACTACCTGTTCACACGTTTATGGTCAAACTTCATTTCAGTAGCTCTCTGTCTCTCTCTCTCTCTCTCTCTCTCTCTCCATCCCTCTCTCATGATCACAGCTTTATTGTCTACAGCCAGCGCTCACAGGGGACTGTTACAGCAGATCATATTGCACAACAACATGCAAGGCCTTCACAACCAGCTCCATCTCCCGACTTTGCAGCTGTAAAAGGCATGGCCATAAAAGCCATGGTGAGCCTTTAAAGTGACTTAACAACAGTGGACATTTTGAAAACAGGCATTTATGACAGAGCAGACAAATATGTCAGTTATGTGCAGACTGTGAGTCTTCAGCTTTCTTTTGATGCAAAGGCCTCACCTGAATTTTTGCAGTGCCATGTAGGCTTCATGACATAGTGTCATCTAGTACATGTAACAGTGTGAGATCTGATACATTTATTCACATTACTGCTCAGCATATATGAGCAAATGCAGAACACGTCTCTTAAATTGACCAGATGAAACGTCAGCATTACACTGAGGTAATGTTCGAGTGTCTATAAACTGAGAGTCATAAAGAATTATGTAGTGGTGCCTGTTTTCATTTTTTATTCAAACTCCGCTGCTCTTCTGGTTCCACAGCTAAGAAAGAGACCATGTAATTTCAAACTGCTGGACAAAAATATTGTACTGAGCTGCCTGAAAATGCCTCAGAGCAGCTGTAGGTGTGTTAATCTGGAGTGAGAACATGTAACACTTACGACGCATAAAACAAGTTTTGAATGTAAAACGTAGACGTGGACCAGTAAATTATCCAAGACAATGCACTGGCACATATCTTTATATACACTGATATTAATATTTAAATCACTATCCGCCTCGAAAATCTACATCGGTCAGTCTATAGTAGTAGTTTTTTTTAGTAATTTTATTTTGCTAATTTAACAACCTGCCTCTGTCTAATTTGGGCCATATAGCAGTTGGGCCATAGGACAGTGTATTCGCATATGCTCATGCAAATTGGTAGTGTTAGGATCTTTTGCCAGCACTGTGCATTAAAAAGATGGCAAATTGCTCTGTTTTGAACCAAAATAATCCAAAATAGGTAATTTTGTATTCCCAACTAGCTTCTCCATGATTTTGCTGAAAATGGCAAATGGAGAGCGACGACTGCCTCACCAGGGGGGCTGTCCTGTGAGCCCAGCACACACATTTGTATGAATATATTGGGAATCGGCAGTTTCTGGACTAAGGGTGGCCGGTTGGAAAATTTTTTTTAACATATTGCCCAACCCTAGTCTATAGTAAAATGGATGTTGGTGGATGTTGAAATTTCATAGCCCCTGGGCCAACTGCAGTGCTTATAATGGACTAAGCCGCAAAGTATATCTCGTTCCCAGAATGCATTCTGTCAACCCTATGCAAAAAGAAAGGGCACCTGCACGCCAAGATTATCTGTGACTGGCTGGTTAGATTAAGGCCATGTGCAGAACGACTTGAGCTCTGCGTGAAACATGGAGTCCTCTCATCCATTCGTATGGAGATAATCCAGCAAACGAATGGATGCTGGCACCAACGCAGCCGGTGCCAGGAAAACACCGTAGGGATATCGAGCAAAAATGTTGAACCAGACTCGACTTTTGCTGCTTGCCGCCCAGAACTGCGTTGGCCAACCAAATGACTGCAAGAGTGCATCCCTGCGAGATTACTTAGTATCGTGAAAGCCATATTTCTACTGTTTTTACCTGACAATTGTTGTGAGATAAACATTTTTGTGAAGAGCTGTAACTGTGATAATTTTTCAGAATTGTAAAATCCTGTGTGAGTATGGGCCAAGGCCATGTTGTCATATTCATTCGCACTAACACTCAGATCTGCAGGAACAGTGTCCACTGTTTGTATAAGAGGACTCTTCACTTGAAGTGACAGAAAGTCTTGTGAGCCTCTGAACAAGCTAAAACATGCAGAAACATACATGTGGGTGTTCGACAATAGCCTAGTTGAACCTCAGTGAGTCTGTTAGGCTCAGACCCTCTCTGATAAAGTTCACACTTGTAAATCTGCTGACTGAAACTTTGTCATGACACCCAGTCATCAGAATCCTCGTTATAAACCTGGGACTTTTTTCTTTATTTGGGCAGACACACACAAACAACCTAACACACAGGCACCACTGGTCCACCACAGCAGGTGATTTGTTTTTTGTTTCAACCAACAACAGGCCAGAACCAGGGCTTAAAAACAAGAGCTTTGCTTCCACCTCTGTCTCTTGTGTGGTTAACACACACACACACACACACACACACACACACACACACACACACACGCTCGTCCTATAATGAGCTGCAGATAGACACTGGCAACATGTATCAGCTATTAAGCGTCCACAGAAGCTCATCTTCCAGCACTTCATTAACTCCGAATGAGAGGTTTATGCTGAGAGAAAACCTTTTCAAGTCTGAATGAAAGGTTCTGTTCTTACACACACACACACACACACACACACACACACACACACACACACACACTCTCTCTGTTGTTGGCTGGTGTCCCCTTCCCTGCTTGTTTGCCCCCACCTCCCAAGGAAAAGAAGGCCAGCTCGCGCCAGGAAAACACAATCCGTAATGGAAAGGAAAGAGTATGGAAATCAACGCCACACATAGAAAAGACAAACTGACAACCTTGACAGCAGCCGTTATTCACTTTCACAACAAGACGTATTTTCTACCGTTACATGAACTAATTTTCTAACCTATGCTGTAATTTGTGCTCAAACTTGGCCGCTAGCTAACGATAAAGATGAACTTAGCTAACTGTCGGGGGACCTGGCCGACTATCAGTTTGTCTTTTTAAAGAGTTTACAAACGCGCCTCTCTCACCTGACTTCTTCCACCTTCTCCTCCGAGGGATGTTCTCGACTCGAGGAAAACGCGTCCGGGAAAGCAAACTCAAACTTTGGGTTTAGTTTAGTTGAGCGCGTTTAGTTGGCTCCACCGCTCTTCAGGATGTGACTGTGGTAAGGTTCAATCTCCAGGAGTGGAGCAGCGTAAATACTCTCTCCCTCTCTCTCTCTCTGTGTTTTCTGAATGGGCGTTACTGGCTCCACGGCGACGTCACCTGTGAGCACTTTACCGTAACGTACGTGGCGTACGTTACGGTAAAGTGCGACCTCAAAACCACGCAGAGTACCGTAAATATAAACAAACACAACCTGCAAAGCTTCCAATATCCCCTTACAAATTAGATTAGTTTTGTTAATGTTTTTTTGTGTTCAGTGTGATTTGTGTGCATATGAATAAATAACAAAAATAAAAAACAATATATTTCTTTTTTTTTTAAGTAACCCTTTGCATTTACCTGTAGCTTCACATTAAGCACACTGAACAATCAGGTCTGCTACCAGGCAACTAATAAAAAGATTCTTGTAAAAGAATAAAAATAAAATAACCTGGGAAATAAACTGGTTCAATGGAAATTGACAAGGTTCCCATGAAGCACCTCCTCACATTCAGCAGAGGGAGACATAACTGCTTTTTATAGTTGAAAGGGATGAGAACTCATTTCTGTATAATGTAGTTTTTGCTGGATTGACACCGAATGCATTCTGTGGTTACACTGTTAACTCTGAATTTTATGTGTGTAATGCAGTGCTGATGAAACACAAAGCCCAGCACCAATACTGCAGCTTAAATAATACTAGAATAACGGTTTTATCCACACCACAGACTCCTGATCCCTTCTGTACAACCCATGATGAGTGTACAAAACAAAGACAGCAGAGGCAGGAACAGAGCAGAACATAAATAGTATATATTGCCTAGGAGGTAGGAGACAGCAGGAGTACAAAATATTCAAATTAGACACACACATACAAAAGAAAAAAGAAAACAGAAAACACCACATGACAGACTTTAAAGTGAAGTGACGTATTCATTATAGCAATACTGCCACAAAGAAGGATCATATTACGCTGATTTCCAAAAAGCATCCATCATCTATAAAACTGGTCTGGTATTTTGATATGTGTTACAAAGCAATGAATGAAAACTAAGAGAACTCTGAAACCGAAAATGATTCAAAAAAAATATACAGTATATGAAACTGTGGAAAACTTCTGAAGAGCAACTGCAAGATAAAACTATCCAGTGAATACCTATTTATAACAATAATCTTATTTAAATGTTTCATGCACACAAAATGAAAAAGACAGAATCCATTCTGTGAAAGGACTCCATGGACATTCACCCTAACGTGACTAACCCTGTAGTAGTATTTGAAATGATCTTTTGTCGTGGACTTGTTAGCATGATTATTTGCATGTCGTTTTTTTTTGTTTGTTTTACTGTTTTAGGTGGAAATAATTTGTGCAAATCAGAAAGTCGATCATCTGCCGAAGTTTGTTCGGCTCCTAACCAGACGAAAATTTAACATGGCTACACCAGTGTGCTGGATAAAAATACCTGATCTCATTAAAAGTTAAGTGTTCAACAGCTACTCTCAACGTGTTACCCCAAGCTGTGTAGAAACAAGCTCCACACTACTGCACAGGTCAGGAACTTGTCCCAAAGTATTAGTAGACATTTTAAACCAAATTTACAAAATGTCAGATTTACCACAAAGCAGAGACTTTAACTTTTTTTGCGTTTTAGATTTTAGATGTAACTCTGCTCCTAATGATGTTCAATATTTTAAACTGGAGTACAAGTCTAGACCTTGTGATGTCTTTGCCCCTTTGTCCAGGGCAGCAGCAGAGAGTGGTTTATGATCGTAATCTTGATAAAGTCACCAGGTTTAGCTCTTCAAGGTTTTAAACTAGATTTTTTTTAGGAGACAGCCTCTTTTTTGAAGATTGACCCATACAAGGTACGAAAAGTCAGGATATCTGTGCTTCTGCTGTCATTCTTTCTTTAAAATCTGTCTCAAGTCCCAACACATTTATGTAAGTGCATTACTAAATCACTGGACCGCCACTAAGACAAACAACTGATACCACGACATACTGTGAATGAAAACCAGGCTCAGGTTTATATCAATGTCATAATGATAACCACAATGAAAATATTAGAACAGTGTAAAATAGCCATACAGCAGGGGCAGTCAGACTGACTCTTTACAGTCTTTACAATCAATCAAATGAAACAAATTTATTGCATACACAATGTCTGATATTCACTTTTGAGTCACCCGTCTAGGACTGGAAAACTGAGACACTTTCTAAAAATGAATGCACATTTTTTCACAGTCACCCTTTTTCAGCTTTTTTTTCAGTGTCATGTATAAAATCTAAGATTTGCTCACTGACTGAAACATTGGATCAGGTTTCTAATTCATTATGAAGTGCAACAGAACGCAATAAAATTAAGAAAGAGTACAACTCACTTACAAAGTCAACATGTTGGATGAACTTTACTACATTTGTCTTCCATAGACAGATCTCATCAACATTTGGCACTTACAAGGTGCTAATTTCAGACCCTGTACGCATATATATGTGTGTATATGTACATATATACGCACATACAGACATACACACCTGCATGCGCGCAGGCACACAAGATGTATGACGTTTGGGTATGATGTGTTTGGGCTGTGTTTCTTCTTATCTCTTCTACAGGCCGACATAAAAATCTAATCTGGGCCATATTTTTAAAATCTGGACAAACAAATGGACTTTGCTCTACATTAGCAGCCATTGTACAGCCAAAGAGCAGAAAGACAGGGCTGCAGCCAATTAGCATTTAAAACCTATAAAATAAGGACTCGAGAAACTCTCCCTTACTCTTGTATGAATTATACATGGGCAACATTTTGAAATGATGTAGAGAGGCCATTCTGCTCAGACTTAACAGTACTGCATAACTGGTGAGGTGACTATAAAATTTTTGTGTTGCAGTAGGTACTGAATGAGTAGCATACTATAACATGTTCATATGTTGCTGTACAGATGACACTAGTACAGTGTCCAGTCCAATTACTGCACACAGAAAATCACGTAATTTCATGAATTTGCAGAAGGAAAGAATCCTTTTCGACAACTCCAGCTGCTACTGAATATACTGCATTACCCATCTACATTGCATCTCAAAGCTTCCTGTGTAAAATGAGCTTTATTCTACTCTACTAGCCTACCAACATAGCTAAATTCACAGTCCAATTTAAATGTGTCTATTTTACAAACTGGAATTGACTCTGGATTAAGCCTGTTCTCAAAAAGGGAAATGGATGGGTTACCTTCCAACTAGGCCTACGGACAGCATAGAACAGACATACATATTGAAAGAAATTTATATATTAACTTAGTATATATAATATACAAACAGTATACATAGTCTCTGTGACAGTAGTGAAAAGGATGTGGGGAGACAGAAAGATGGACAGGGTTTGAACCTTTAGTCTCTGTAGGGTTCCCAGTGTGTGTGTGTGTGTTAAACCCCTTTTACAACAGAACAATGACCTGGGTTGAAAGCGGCTCTCACACTGCTCAGCTTTGGTATGACTGGCCAAACACAGGTCACTATGGTAATTATGGGATAGAGGACTATATATATATATATACTAACTGAACCACTGAAAAGAAATCCGGTGATTTTCCCCAGATCACACTGTGTGTCAGTGTAAACATATCATTGCACTTTTAATGATGTTGCAGTGCATTAGTGGGGTACAGAACTACAGCTGCAAACCCGGATCTCGTGTGAACAGTGCCAAATGTGTACTGAATCTGGAGTAATATTCTGCTATGTGAACGGTCAAATACAGGTCGAACCTGAGTCCTGCATTATACACAGGGTGTGGAAAGCCATACGTGATCGAGAATGTGAGTGCGTGTGTGTACACCTTGGTGTGTACAGGGGAAGACCGATGAAAAATGGAACACCTGCGCTCCTGAAAGAGAGAGAGAGAGAAAAAGACACAATCAAGTCACCCATTGATAGACAAGGCTTGAACAGAAAAGGTATAACTCCTGTCACCACAACTCTGACCCACCATGTTGTGTCACATTGTTCTGCTGTACTGTATACCAGTCTTGGAAGCGATGTTGGACCAGGGCAGCAGAGAGCGCAGCAGGGACTGGGCCTGTCGGTACAACCTCTGTGGGATGGAGCAGGGGCTCAGGCTGGCCAGGGTCGAACCAATGTGCTGGATGTAGTCAGTGGGACAAAACGTTAAGGAAACATGAAAACAACACATTTATATGTGGTTTACCTTGCTGACATGTCTGTGAAGATACAAAGATCTGAGCATGACGTTGTTGTCGTCTCTGATCAAGATGTTATAGATTCTACTCATCGGAGTCAGTACGAGTAAAACATAAATTATATGTAACTTCTTTGCCTGCTTCAAAACAAAAGGATATAATATTGTCCAGGGTGGATGACCCCCATTGATGTAGAGCACATATGTGAATCCATCTTTGAGGACTCCTCGTATGGAGTAGTAGTAGGGCAGGTAGTGGTGCTGCCTGAAGTCCCTGTTCTCATAGAAATGAATGGCAGTGTTGTTGGTGGTGAGGACGTGCAGGTAGATTGCCTTACAGTGGTCCTGGGCTGTCGTTGAGATGTGCTCCTTCAAACTGTCCAGCAGTAGGGAGCCTACATGGTTGGAAGGAGAAAGAGCATAATGAGTGAGAGAGAGAGAGAGACACAGAGGACAGCTCTACAGTGTGCTGGGTCATGGGTGAAACGTTTCCTCATCTCTTTGCATCAGTATAGAGCAAAGGGTAAAAGATGAGGGGTAGAGGAAACAAGAAAGAAAGAGGGGACGAGTTCAGCAGCTGCAAATGAAAGTGTGCATGTAAAAATATGTGTTTCATGTCTGTGTTTTCATTTTTCAGTGTCATGACACCAAGAACAAGTATGATTTTCCAGGTGCAGGATTTCAAAGTACCCCAAGTGCTTCCATGAGCTGTGTCACAGCCTCTGCTGCAGCTCCAATAGTCAACTGTGCCGGTGGACATGTCAAATCAGCACGGACAAACTAAAATAACAAATCTCGTCCCTGTGTCTTTTACTTCACACAATATGTTTGCCTCATGTCTCTCTGTTTGCGCCTCCTCTCTGACTCACAGTTTGAAAACCTCTGGGTTAGGGTAAAGGGTAAAGGACGGTGTTTGTGAGCATGTAGTGGGTACAGTTAAGTAGGATAAGGGACTGAATGTCAGTCAGTCATCTACTACACTAAGTGTGTGTCTGTGTGTGTGTTAGAGCCAGCTGGGACATGGAGCTGTACCTATGCCATGTTTCCTGAACTCTTTGACCACTCCCAGGCTGAGGATGTAGGCTACCTGTGTGTCCACAGGGAAACTGGAAGCCAGGATGTCTCCATCCTGACACACACACACAGACACAGAGAAACACACAGAGAAAGACAGAGTGACAATTATGTATTAAGACCCATCATTCTATATGAACATTAAACAGATTATTTTAGCATCAACAATGGATTTTGAAATAAAAACTATATCCAGTATTGAATTAAAAAAATATAACTGTAAAGGATCTTTCAGCTCGGTACTCAGATGTCTCTGAACATGCTCTGATTCTCCCTCTGGGACTGGCCCATTTCACTGTCCTCATCTTTGCCTACGCAAATGACCCACTGGGGACGCAGTTTTCAAAATGCAAATACGGTTCCAAAGGGAAATTAAGTTTTATCACCAGGGGCTCAATCAACCGAGTCAACGGCTCATAAAGTGTGAGGATCAGATTTCTGATACCAGTCCAGCGAAATAAATTCAGCTCCACTATATCATAACAGTACAGTCAGTCAAGGGCATGTGATACATCTAATTAGCAGGAGACTAAAAACGGACACTACTATGTCAGTGTTCCACTTATAACATTTCCAAATGGCAGCTGAGTGAGAGTGGATAATCTGCACTCACAACACACTGAGTGACACAATCTCTGCAGAGTACAACTTGAAAGAATACAGTTCATGAGAGCCTTTGTGTTTGCGAGTTGTTGCGAGTGACTGTATATCAGGGCTGAACAACCATACCTCTTTGTGTACTTTGGTCCGGCCTTTGATCTCAGCCACAATCATTCCCACGATGCCTCCTCTGAAGGTGGCAGCGAGGGAGAAGAACTTCTTGTTGGAGGTGATGTCCTGATACCATGAGTCTGGGTACCTAAAGTCAAAGGTCAGACAGATTAACATTCAAACACGGGCATGTAGAGGACTCCTAATAACGTTAGTTAAGGTGTTAGTTCTGGTTTCACGTGTTTATCATTGTTCCTTTATCTGTTTTCCACTCCAGGTATGTACCAATATTCAACAATGGATCTGAAAGGGCACAAATTGAATTTACAAATTCAATACTAGATTCAGATTTGACCCCTCACTAAAACAATAAAAAAAACAACAAAAAGAAAAAAAATATAAAAACATAAATATGATTCTTACTCAATTGGGAACCAATCACCACAGAGCAGTTTGACATTCTCTATGTCATCGTGGCAGAGGAAGCGGAGCTGGACTTCACTGAGAGCTGTGGGAGGCACCACGTCACTCATTCACACCTGCACGGATCAACAGAGAGCACAGAAAGGTTTTGGTGAGTCACAGTGTCAGTAACTCCAACCTACACGGGCGGAGTATGTGACATTCAAGAATATATGACTGTTTTCAGTTTGCATTTTAATGCTTATGAGCATTAAAACATTTAAACCAGTACTGTTTACTGGAGATATTTAGCACATGTAACAAAAGCTTTGACGTGATTTATGAAAAAGGTAGAATAATAAATAAGTAAAAACAAATCTGGAAGTTTCATGCTGCAATGATTTAGGAATAAACCAGTGATAATTAGTTGATTAATCAGCTATTCTGATGATCAATAAATCATTGATGATTAATGATTATGTCGATTTTCAATTAATCTGATTTACTATTTTCTACATTAAAAACTTATTTATGTGGTTCAAAACAGGTCAGGAAAAAAAAAGCCCATCACAATTTCGCAAACCCCAAAGTTAACATTAATTTTGCTTGCTTTGTTTAATCAATACTTAAAAGTATTTAGTTTAATACCATAGAAGACTGAGTAAAAAAAGATTATTAGAAATTAGAGACTGGATGATGGGAAACTGTGCAGACAACTTTCACTTTTGTTATAATCGACAGCTGCAGCTTTAATATGTACTGGCTCTATTTTGAACTAGTAGGGCTGTAAACCACGATTATTTTCATTATCAGTTTTCATTATTTTCAACACTATTTTCAAGTGTGTCACATGCTAGCGAGCTGACTACAAGAAAACAAGAAGCTTCGGTTTATTACTTCTGCTGAAAAAACACAATTTATCATGTCTGATTGGATTCACAGTAGCTGATGTTGTCGAACTCTTCTACTACTTATATCAATATCACCTCTGCAATAGCAACCTTCCTTCAGCAGGTTTAACCCCGTGTCTGCATACCATTAAAATGATAAAACAATACTACTAACCACCAAAACGCGGAGATCTGGCACAGCCGGTCTTACGAGTATTACAGCTGCCTGCTAACTAGCTATACACTAACATTTGCGAGCGCTAGCTAAGCTAACGTACCTTGTTTCAACACTCGGACCGGAGGAAAGTCGAGGAGAATTATATTCCTTGTGTATCAGTGGATACAGTCACTACTCCGGATACAGCATGATAAAACACCGGTTTATTCCCGACTCTCAAGGCCGTTTCATTACTGTGCCAGTGCACCACAGACTGCTAAGCTAGCCAAAGCAACCCCTGCTTCGATAACAGCTGGATGTTTTCTTCCTGTTTGTGGCCGTTACACAGAGCAGCGTCACTCTCTAGCGATTTCTTCTACCCATCATTCGGTTGGTATTAAACATTCTATTGGTTTACTGCCACCTACTGGACTGAAGTGGGAACTGCAGACCAAACCAGACCAAACCAGACTGAAAACCAGTTACTAATGCATATGCAAACACATTCATTCAGGGGCACCTCCGATTAACAGGTAAATAAATCTTTCAAACATCATAATGTCAAGCAGGTTCATTTTCTGTGTGCTGCCACCTGGCATTTCTTCCAGCTGATGCCATCGAGATACTCATTCATCAAATCAGAAAGTAATGTCACCCCATGGCCTCACCTTTGTTGAAGTAAGAGAACTGGCACAGTTTAAATGTCTTAAGACTTCATGTCTTAAGACATTTAAACTGTCTTAAGACATGTTTGTTTTTTTAATGGAAAAAAATTTCATTTTGGCACAAAAACCATGTGAACGTGGCTCAAAAGAGCAGAACGTTTCCATCACACAAGACCAAATCAACTCTCGTTATCACATATTCACGCCATCTGTTACCTTCTCACTGCTACTGCAAACACAACAGTTATAAATAGTCTCTACTGATCTTCTGCGCTCTGAAGAGGTGTGTCCTTTTTAATTAGTTAAATTAGCTAATAATGTCACTGCATGGTAAATTTTAGCATTGATCATTCTCATATTGTTCCAATATATGTCCCAAAAATGTTTCTATTGCTGCTGTGATAGATTTAATCCAGCTGTTTTGTAAATGAAAAGCCAGTGTCATACAAATGCAATGATCAAACAACTTAAAATGTTTCAGATGCATTTCTAGTAAATGTGGAGCATTTTCTCAACATATTACAAATGTATTTCAATGTTTGAGGTTGTACAAAGATCAGTTCTTAAATTCCTTTTAGAGCTATTGTTCTTATTTCCCTATTAATATCAATTCAAACAATTTAAAAATATATATATTAGATTTAACTTGACGTTTAAGTGGAATGTGCCTCAGACAGAAATCTATTTTTCAAGAAGCTAAACTTTCAGATACATCATGGCAGTAAACACTATCCTGCCTCATCAAACTCATCAAAAACACACATGTTGTAATTCAGTATGTATATTTTCATAGTGAAGTTGCACTTGCAGCTGTTTCTGACCTCTGACTTTGAATGAATGGACCGAAGCAACCAATCCTGGCAACAAGTCATGAATAAACATAAGACGAATGGGGAAAACTGACTGATGTTTGTTGTTCTGTGGGAAGACCCAGAGTAAACAGCTGTGCTAGTGACTCTTTGGCACAGTGGTTGTTTAAGCTCAAAAAGACAAAACGCTGATGTGAAACAGGAACGATGTTTACCATGTTCCCCATTTTAGTTCAGGGTGTTAGCATGCTATCATTTGCTGATTATCACACAAAGTACAGCTGAGGCAGTTTTTCATTATTCATAATATTGGACATATTTCAATTTTGACCTGATAATGGCACTAAATGAAAAGCTAAAATTATTACAATTTTTCCTGAGGAGGACATGAATGTCTGTACAAAATGTCATGGCAATACATCAATAGTTGTGGAGACATTTGACCAAAGTGTTGGACCAACTGACTAAAATACATTGCCATTCATAGCCATGCAGCTATAGCAGTGCCAGAACAGGACAGAGCAGATTTGCTTAAAAGGTTAAAAGTTCTTGTTAAAACTTATTTTGTGGATTTTCTAGATTGTGAAACCAGGACACTGCAAACTAATTTATGAGCAACTGGTCTTCGAAATCAGATCTGTGGTAAAAAGATTCACTCAAAGGCAGAGAACAAATCTCTGCTGAGTCACATTGCAGCCTACAAATCCTGAGAATCGAAACAATCCTCTGAGACAATTTAACCTGAGAGCTATGGACCTCCGACATGGCTGCCATGTTACACCACCTGAAAACCTCGTACCCCATCCACAACACACCTCCTCTCTTCACTCCTCCCCAGCCTGACCCAGTTACATGCACTTGCAGGTAAATAAAAACCTCACAGGACGCTATCAGTGGTTCTGCTCATGAATTGTACTGGAGCCTTCGGGGACTCACACAAGTAAGACTCTGTGCTCTGCTAACAACAGGCCTACTTCTGTCCTTCACTGACTCACTGAAGCAGGTAGCTATGAACCTCTGATTCCTCTTTAATGCACTAACAGCAGATTCAAGCTGAGCGGAACAAAACAGTGATGGATTGTTACTATAAACCTGTTTGTTGTTGAAAACTTTCACTTTTCATAACTTTTTAATTTGCAGGCTTTGTTGCACTGTTCACATTACCTGTAATCCAGGCTGATAGTGTCTGCTTCATGTTTTCCATGCTCTTTCCACACTGCCATGTTTCCTGAAAGTAAAAAAAAAAAAAAAAGGTACTTGGTAAAATGTTGTTGCACTAACACTGTATATGGTTTTACTCTGGCTGACAAAATGTAACACACAATCTTACATACACACAGTGTATGTAAGATTAACCAAAAGTCACCACATGATAACTGCTGCTTTCCTCCTTTGCCCAACAATAATTTGTACACCAGCTCCAATGAGGCAGCCAGGGTAACAGGATAATATATTCTCAGACTGAGTAATATTTTACCCAGCATACCAGCGTAAATCATGGCTCTGCCAAAAGCATCATCAAACACTAAGTTGTAGTTAAAGGGCCAGAAACTGGGATCACGTTGTCATGTGTCCACAGCTGCAGGTGTCCTGTCCGTCTCTCACTCCCACAATACAGAGAAGGTAAGGACGCCTTCATGGTCATGTGACTGATCATACAACGGCACATTTAACTACATACATTTCCTGCAATCAAAACATTTGGAATAGTCTGCTGACACAATAATCCTGATCACCATCCACAGCCTTTCTTTTTTTTTTTTTTTTACTCAGACAAGGCTGTTTGTTGTTAATTTTATTGCATCCCCATTAGCTGTCAACAATATCAATAATCACTTCAAAAAAACACTTGTAAACAAAATGTGGCAATATTATGAACAGTGAAGAATAAGTCTAGCAGTCATTTTGGGTTGATTGAGATTCATAAAGCTCATTTTAATCAGCAGCAGACGAAGTGACAAGGAAAGCTGTTGGTCAAGTGTAACTCCTAATAAGCTGATCGGATTAATTTGATCAAGCTTTGCATAAAGCGGCAGCGCAGGAGACTTTTTCTGTTTCTTTAAAACAAGGAGGAAATCACTTGTTAATGCACATGTTTGGCCCAGGATGCGTTTGGTGTGTGCTTTGGGTCTCTTTCTGACCCTGCTGCAGCTGTCTGCCTCTCTGCTGCTGGGAGCCTTCAACATCAGGTCATTTGGAGACAAGAAAGCCTCCAACACCACTCTGATGGACATCATCAGCACGGTCTGAAACTCCACTCTTTTGTATTTTCCATCCAGTACTCCTTTTTTTCCTAGACTGTATCTCATCATACTGGTTATACACACACTTGAAATATACAGACAATGTATTTTGAACGGTGCAAAGTTACTATCATACCTAAAATAGTTCAGCTTACATTTACACTGTAAAAAGTTTGTAGGTATAGGTGTGCCATTAGATTGGGTCAGAATGCAGTATTGTTCAGAAGAGTTTGGAGGTTAAAGGGGCTCTCAAGAAATTTTAGGATTCACCATTCATAAAGTTAAAAGACTCACAAGAGGTAGATTAAAAACTGCAGCAGAGGTTTGGAGATGTTTAATATTAGTCACATCAATATGGGTCAAGCTTCGAACTCTGTATCCTACATTTCCCATAATGCAACCAATTGCATCTTTTCTTTAAACCCTCTTTGACTGGTAAATGACCACTAGTTTTCAAATTTCCACAGACTTTACAAAGGTCTGTTAGTGAAGTGCCCTGTTACTGAGCAAATTATGTAACTACACTGGAAAAACACAGGGCATGTTGGTTCATAATGTAATACAAAAAGACTGAGCCACAAGAACTTTTATCAGATATGTGATGTTTTGTGTTTTATGGCTGTGTTACAGATTGTCCGCCGATATGACATCATTCTGATCCAGGAGGTCAGAGACAGCGATCTGTCAGCAACCAAAAAACTCATGGAGCATGTCAACAAGTTAGACACACCTTATAAAAAGCATATTCATACATAACATAGATTATTACACGCAGGCGAAAGGGCAAAAATATGGTGACGTTTTGGAAAAATTTTTGTTAAAGGCTCATAAACATACATGATATAAGGTAAACAAAACAATGCTCCTTATTGATACATGTCTCTGTGTGTATTTTCCTAGAGGTTCTCCTCAGTACAGCTACATCATAAGCGAGCCTCTGGGTCCGAGCACCTATAAGGAGAGATATCTCTTCCTCTACAGGTACACAAAGAGGCAAAAGCAAAGCCATTACAACGGTAACACTGTCTTTTGTAGAAATACTCTATGGAGATCCCACAAGAGTGAACAAAAACAGAAATATTCAGCTTTAAAGTTATAGTATTAATTATAATATTTAATTTGTTTTTGTTCTTATTGTGAGCAGTGGCAGGAAACAAGAGGATCCTACAATTATGTAAAGTTAGCCGATGATAAATAATTGTCCTGTATTCAAAATATTACCTAAGTAAAAGCATAAAAGCATTAACAAAATGTACTTGTAGTACACATTCTGTATAATGTAGCAGAATAGCCACTGTCAGAGTGATATTGTTAAATATGGCCTCAAGTTTTTTAGTACTGATGCATGTTTTTGTGGAATCTGGACCTGGTGCCCACTATAAATGAGTTCTCACCCACAGTGAAGCAGATGTGATTAAGAGCCGTCTTTGTTTTCCAGGGAACACTCTGTGTCTGTGGTTAAAAACTACACCTACGACGACGGCTGTGAGCCCTGTGGGACAGACACCTTCAGCAGAGAGCCTTTTGTTGTCATGTTCTCCTCCAAATACACTGGTAGGCTCTGGATGAGTGTGGCTAGTGCAGAGTAAAGCTGATTTTTCACTATCAGGCACCAGTGATGTAGATTTTGTCATTTGTCAGGTGATCAGACTTGTGTAAGATGAGATTCAGAGGTCAAAACCCACTTCAGTTTAATTCTACTCACACACCAGTGGAGGAAAAACAACTCAGATTCTTTACCTAAGTAAAAGCTCCAATACAAAAATACTGTACTGCTCCTGCTTCAAGCCTCCCTCTCTCCACTCACTCCTCCCTCCCTCCTGTTTCGTAGCTGTGAAGAACTTCGTTCTGATCCCCCAGCACACCTCTCCAGACTACGCAGTGCAGGAGGTCAATGCTCTCTATGATGTGGTGGCTGATGTCCGCGCTCGCTGGAACACCAATGTGAATACTCTGCTCACGTCTACAAATAACCACACAAAAAATAAAAAAAATAATTATTTAGTGAACATTTGTAAAATGTGTCCCTGCAGGACATTGTTCTGCTGGGTGACTTCAACGCAGGCTGCAGTTATGTGTCAGGCTCTGACTGGCAGCAGATCCGCCTCTTCACAGATAAGAGTTTCCACTGGCTGATCACCAATGAGGCTGACACCACAGTGTCACACACTAACTGCCCTTATGATAGGTAAACACACACACACACACACACACACACACACACACACACACACACACACACACACACACTCTTAATCACACCTCTTATTCTGCATTTCTGCAGGATTGTGGTCACCACTGACATGATGAAGGGAGTAGTGCCCAACAGTGCTGAAGTTTACAACTACATGCTGGACCTGAATCTCAACCAGAATCTGGTAAAAAAAAAAACAACTAGCTTTTATTTTCCTTTATTATGCAACCCACTTCAGTTGGCTCAATAGCTGAATATTATACAGGAGTGCCGTCACCATGCACTGACCACACCGTCATAGGTACAGGTGAGACTGACTGAAGAAGAAGTGAAGCACTGCTCATCACCTTGGCATTCAGTTAATCTTGAAATAAACTGTTGAGCATTTTGGGAAATGGGCAAATTACTGTAAACATGAGGCTGCTGCCTGTTAGCTTAGCTTAGCATCAAGTCTGGAAATGTGGAGAAACAGCTAGGCCTGGTTCTGTCCTGTCTCTATAGGACACTAAACAAGTTTAATTTATCCAAAAACCTAAGTGTAAAACAACAACCAGCACATAACCATTTTGATGAGGGTTATGTGCTGGACTAGTTCTTACCTCTGAGCAGTTGCCAAGCTACCGGCCAAGACACAATAAAGTTACTGGTCCTGACTAAGAAGTCCTGCACATTGACCCTCATCAAATGGAAACTTGTCATTTTTACACTTCAGACTTTGAATGGACCCACACTTATACTCTTTCATGTTTCAGCCCATAAACCCAGTCACATATATATAAGTTTCTGTCACTATTGTTTTAAAACATACATTAGGAAGCTAGCAAATACTTTGGAAAATGGTCAATAGTGATACTAATTTTGATTTCTGATTTGTAGTTCAGGAGCTAAACCATTAAAAGATTTTACAGGGAAACAACACCTGGCTCCTGCTTAACTGTGTCAACTATGCCGAACATCCCATGTACTTTCCTAACCACTTTTTCTTGACCTCGAAGGAAAACGTCACGAGGTCAAGGAAAGATGTATGTAATTCATACCACAGCAGATGTTATTGATGTGGGTTGCTTTAAATATATGGGACGGCATTACCTCCTTTCCTTCTGAAAAGGAAGATCCAGTGTACCCTATGCTTTAGGAGGTAGAAGAGGAAGCACTGATGCACCTTTCCTTAGTATGCAGACAGTTCAACCAGTTCTTATTGTGGTTGCCACTTACATACTTCTGGGTCACTTCCCTCACTTCAGAACCTTCCTG
>JBBMJY010000010.1:17629959-17701410 GCA_037833715.1 Toxotes lorentzi
GCGATTCAAATGCACCCAAGCTTACTTTCATTAATTACTATGACTCTTGAAGGTACAGTAAGGTGAGGCACTTTAAACAGTGAAGACCTGTCTGTTACAGTAATTTACTGTTTAATAAACCGTTCCCAGAAACAATGACTATCCAAGCGTTGCTTATCAACTGTAGCTATGCACAGCAGGCCTGTCAGTCTTTGGATTTCTCCATGGTGAAGCTACGTGAATGGAGCTGCAGTTAGAGCGACACCTAGCATCTAAATGGTGAGGAGTGTGTAATCATCCTCAAATCTTCACATCATTTTCTCTGAAGAAAGCGTCTGATAATCCAAAAATTAAAGCAGTTATCTGACCGCTGTGCTGCTTATGTTATTCAAAGAACCTAGACCTCCACGGTTTATGAAGGAATAACATTTTAATTCTGTATACACTGACACCAGAAGTAAGTAGGTACCTCTGAACACTTGAAACTAAATTGCAATTTCTTGATGTTACTTTTTTTAACTAGATTACTAATTAAGTTAGACAGAAAAATACTATTTGTCACTGAATCATTAGCATCAATCCTGTGAACGTCTCCCCTGAGTTAGCTGGGCTGTCAGAGGATCACAAAGAGTCAGGGTACATGGCTCTTTAGCTGGTTGAACACTGTTAATGAAAATGAGCTGCTGAGAGCTGTATCTGAGGATCTAAACATAACTGACACCAATGAAAACGTGACTGTGTGTGTGTGTGTGTGTTTATATGCTGCCCTCTCTCCTCTAGGCCTTTCTCTTTTTAAGCATCTCCAGATACATGCGGAGCGCCTTCTGAATCGAGTCTTTGGTGATGAAACTGACAAAGTTCTGGATGTCGGCCTCTCTGTTGGACGTTAGCTTGTCGATGGTTGGCTTCCTCATCATGGACTTTGTGATCTGCCTGGCGTGGTCTGTGAAGTGAACAGAGCAGCAGTTAGTTCACTGACTCCACTGGCCTTTAAATGGACTCTGGATGGTTCTCCGTGCCACAGCTCACTAGAATAATTACTACTCCAGGGAAGTTTTAACCATTTGAAACATTAGGCTTTTGAGTGCTTTATAACGTGTCACGTACCTGGGATAGCCAACCACTTGGTCACGGTCTGTGTGGCTGTGGTGAGGACCTGGTCTTCAGGTACCAGCTGGTCCACCAGTCCTATCTTGAGGGCCTCTGCCGGGCTGTAGAGCAGTCCCAACTCCAGGGATATCTCTGTGGTTCGGTGGCCCACAGTGTTTGTCATGGTGTCCTTGAACCTGCAGATGGCAGCAGTAAGTGTTTACTACAGTGACACAACACTGCAACAGGCATGAACAAAAAAAAAAGATTTTTTTCTGTATATACTCAAGCCATCACCATCATCATCGTCATCATCATGTGTAACTCCTTACCAAAAAGGTGCTACAATGCCGAGCTGTGTCTCGTTAAGGCCAATGCTGTAACGAGGGTTGTCTGCCATTATCCTGTAGTCACACGTCAGAGACATCAGACAGCCCCCTGCTGGACTGGATCCCTGTGGAGAGATTGACAAGGTACTAAAAGGCCATCTGCAAGACCCTTCATTTTCAGATTTTTCAGTACAGTAGTCTTTGATGTCAAGTGTTTATCGGTGTAGTGTCTGCACTGCAGTCTGTCCCTGAGTGATACAGGGACATGCTGCAGGTGGAGGTAGCTGGGTTGTGTGTTATACGTACATTGATTGCAGCGATGGTGACCATGTTGGAACTGTACATTTTCAGCCACATCTCTTGGACAGCTCTCCAGAACTCTCCACAGCGCTCTGGACTCTTCCCGTACATCTCCATGATGTCCAGCCCGGCTGAGAACACCTTGGGCTGGCTCTGGATTGAAGCAATGCACACACACACACACACACACACACACACACACACAGTAAAGTTTTCACAGTCAGTTGTAAAAACTGTCACACACTCTGGCACTGACAGTGCTAACCACACTGATAACTGTAAACAGTATTTCCCACAGTACAATTACATGCACATTACAAGATTATGCACTTTAACTACCTGGTAACACAAACACAAAGCTAAAAAACATGTTTAACTTCCTGGACGAGGCTCTGCTGCTGCAGTCGACAAGGTTGTACTGTACCGAGGTGATGATGAGGCCCCGACAGCTCTTATCCATCTCCAGCTTCTCCACACTGATGCAGAACTCTGTGAGGAAATCTAAACTGAGGCTGTTGACAGGAGGACTCTGCATGTGCATCACCGCCACACCTACAGAGAGAGACACAGAGGCTGATCTATTAACTGAATACTCAGACATGCATTCTAAACTCGTTATATGGATCAGAAGCTGCACACAACCAATCAGCTGGTTGGGCTTCTGTGAGACTTCACCCAGACCGGTCTGATCTTAAAGCTGCATTTTTATGTATTTATTTATTTACCATTTTAAAAGCCCACCAGTAATCAAAGCACACAAAACTTGAATAGCAGATTTAAATCCCTGCTGAAATCCATTCCTTTATCTGGATTATGGAATGCTGTATTTTTTTAGGTTTTATGTGGGGAAAGGTGGTTTAAAATAAGAAAGAGAGAGCGACAGATGGATAACAGGGAGAGGGAGAGAGTGAGGGTGGATGAAGGCAGCAGTCTTTACCTGTGCTTTGGTCAAAATCCACTTTGATCTTAGGTGAGGTGGAGTTGTTCCTCTGCTGAGTGACAAGGACAGGAGACGCACACACTCCATGCCTGCCATGACTAGTGCAGGACGACCACTGGGAGAGAAGACCTGCATGGAAGGACAGACAGACACGGAGACACACTCAGTCAGTCAGTCACTGTGAAGAAGTCTGTTAAACAGCAGGACATATCTACTTTGAAAATTCATCAGAATTCATTTATAAATGTGTAAACAGTGCTGTACATTAGAACAGCAACTAAGGATTATTTTCATTACAAAGTAATTTTATTTTCTTGATTAACTGATTGATTGAATGATAGTGTGATAAAATAGTTCCAGAACCAAAGGTTATGTATTCAAGCTGCTTTAAAGCAAGCTACATAAAACAGGGAAAGGCAGCAAATCCTCACAACTGAGAGGATCAAACAAGGGAAGACGCCTTAAACGATTAACCGCTGATTAAAATTTCTGCCCATCAATTTTCTGTTGTTTGACTAATAACATAATCAACTAATCCTTCCATCTCTCTTGTGCACAATGCTTCAGATAACATACTCATTCATCAGCACCAACAAGAGGTGTGTCCTCACCTGTGAAGGACGTTAAGAGCATTTTTCCGACAAAACAAGCAGGACAAACTTGTTTTTATTAAGTTTGAGAGCAGGAGAAAAAATATATAGTTGTGACTACATCACAGTCAAAAAATAAATATATATAAATGAATGTGAGATAACTCGTGAGTCTGTAGCTGACTAAAATCAAGTGTATATGCATCTGCTTAGCCATTATACACACATTAAATAAGGTTTAAAACGTTCATTGATATGTGAATATCTTGTCATCTCCAAATGAACACGTAACTGTAGGCGCACACGCTGAAACAAGCATTAAGGGTTTAGGTGTGAGCCTCGGAGTCCAGCAGAGTCCTGTACGTGACCTTTGCTCCAGTTTCTGTGTTAGCTAACAGAGCTGCTATTAACCGCCGGTGAGCTGGCACTTGTTATGCTGAAGAAACTCAGTCACAGTGGTTGTCAGAGGTCGGTGCATGCAGTCGAACTGGTCTACAATGGTCTACAATGTACCTACACTTCAAGACATACCTGATAAACCGCACTTGTTTCTTACTGCAGCTCTCAAAGCCATTTTGTCCTGCTCAGACCACGGATGGAGACAGATAAATGGTACTTCCTCTACGACAAACCTGGGCCACTTCTTCTTCTTCTTCAGGTTTTAACGGTAGCTCGCATCCTAAATGCTGCGCTACTGCCATCTTCTGGAGCTATTTAACTCCTCCAGATATTTCTCATCGGTACTTTCCTCATTAGGAAGCTGACCAAGCTTCTTCTGCCCTGTCCCCTATCATCACACTCCATTATACCCTTCACTCTTTAGTCTTAATATTTTCATTTCTTCCATCATGTCTTTTCTCTCTGCTACATTTTCCCTTCAATTAACAAGTACATGCTCCGCAGTCTCTGATACCGTGGTCACAATATACACAAGATACTTACCCTGTAATGTGAAGTTCACCATTCAGATTTCTGTGTCCTATTCTGAACCTACTCATGGCTGTCTGCTCATTTCTATTTCCTTCCCTACTTCTCATTATACCTGCAAATGTCTTCCTCTTGTCTCCTGATCCCAGTGCTGCTAAAACCCGGACCACAGATACTTTCATGAACGGCACCATCAACTTTTTCTTCATCTTCTTTTTGACAACCCAGCATCCAATTTGCATGGATGAGCTAATGTCACATTGTGGTGTGACTGCTGCTTTTATCATCTCACTGCCCCTCAGATCAATCAGATGACCCTTTAAAGGGACCGCCCTCCAGGCTGGGAACCACTGGAGAGAGGAAGAGAGAGAGAGAGAGGGAGAGAGATCATACTGTAGGTGTGTACGTCAAAGCACAAGTGTGTGTCCGCCAACAGAGGTACAGCAGGCACTGAAGCTCAGTGAGTATATTATTTTACTCTGAGATAAAGCAAACATGTTCAGTGAGTGTGCAATTTTTTTGTTGTTATTCACATTAACCTAATGTTTCAGGTGTTGATGTTTTTGTGGATGCAAAAATGATAAGTTGACCTTTAAATATTCTTTTTCAATGGCACTGATGGTGACAGTGATAAAAATAATAACCAAATCAATTAGGAAGGTTTAATTAAACCTTCAGTAGATGGACGTTAACTGTGCTGATATTGAATATGTGTGCCCTCATTGGTGTACAGCAGTTTTATCAGTACTAATGGATATGTATTTGAAACTAGGGTGAACAGACATAAACACTGGCATATAGTGTTGATTTTAATGCTGAGTTTAATGTTTCAAAGAACACATCCTGTTTGCATGTCACTGATTGTAGGTTCATACTTATATGTAGAATTTACTGTATAAAACATGTCTTTTCTGTGGGATTTCTTGTAAATATGTTCCTTTCTGTTTTTTTTTTCCTGAGAGTACAGCACTTTTCCAACCTGACCGTCCCCGTCAGTGTAAGCTGTGATCGAGCGCCATAGGAAATCCATCAGTGTGCGTCACCTCTGTGCCCTGTAACCTGGGACACACACACCTCTCCCCCGCTGCTTCCTCCGCTTTCACGTTTTGTGTCCAGGCCCACCCCACGCCACCATGGATCTCATGGAGTTGGAAGATGTGGGTAGTGGCTGCGAAGATAAAAACTGTGGACTTGCATCAGGCTTCATGGAAGACTGCTCCAACCAGGAGTGCCAGTGGGAGGAACCTATGTTTGGACTGATTGAGTTAGGTGGGTAACAAAACAACGATGACAATGATGTTAATGCATGATGTTTTAAATTTGAAAATTTAAAGCTGCGACAGGTTTTTGTAGTTTTTTTTTTGGTTTTGTTTTTTGTAAAAAAAAAAAACAAAAAAACAAGACAACAAAAAAGCCCCATAAATAACAACCTTAACTTTTACCTTGTTTGAATGCAGGAGTGCAGAATTCAATTCTTTTTCTTCTGACCTTTGACATTAAACATAAAGAGCAATCTGGGAATAAGAAGAATAACAGTTTCTTGCTCAGAGTTAGATGAGACTCGATACTACTCTTAGATCTGATAAACACAAAGCTAATGCCAACAGCTGGTCAGCTTAGCTTAGGATAAAAACTGTAAACAGGGGGAAACAGTTAGCTTGACTCAGTATCTCTAAAGCTCCCTAATCAACATCAACATGTCACCTTTTGACAGAGACAGGCCAGCTGTCTGCTCTTGTTCTCATTATAAAAGCAGAACACACATATAACTCTTAGCAAGAAACCGTTCCCTTTAGATTTCACAAACTGTGCTAGTAATCATGAGTACATGGTCACGGTATTAGTGAAATAATATGTGTACATTTCGATTCTGGTTCTACTGGTTCTAATAAAACATATCAATATTTCATTTTCTAGTGTGTGTGACTGTGATTTACATTCCACTGATGCTCTTTGGCCTTCTTGGAAATATACTAACAATTCTGGTGGTTTGGCTCCGTCCACACATGAGAAGCTCTACCTACCTCTACCTGAGCAGCATGGCTGTTAGTGATCTGTTGATACTCCTGCTGCTGCCTCTGGACCTATACAAGGTACATTTATACACATACATACAGAAGCTGCACCTTTTATTTTGCACATTTTGTTGCAACACACCAGGCGCAGTCACATTAGATATTGCAGGCTACTCATTTGAACGGAGAATGGGGCCATGATGCGTTTGCTGTCGTTGTCTTCCCCTCAGGGGAATCCCTGCTGCAAAATTAAGTTTTCTTCTCTAACACCCAGAAGTAATGTCATACCCAGTAATGTTCTTACTTCATTCTTTCATCATTTCCTCTGCACAACAGCAATGGAAGATCGAATGAAATTTAAGTGTGGGTGAACAACAGTAACAGTACTGTATTTCATTGTGAGTTTTCATTCAGCACGCTACGTCTCAAAGGCTTGTTGCCAGTTTTATAGCAATCGCATATGTCACTCCAATCCATCTGAACTCCAACCTGGGAAATAACAGGACAATTGGACTCAGGAAGTTGCCTATTGACTGTTGCTGTTTTAGAATCCATGTTTGTGTGTCTGCTTGCTGTTAGGCTGACCTGGGGCCTGTACTATGAATTATGAGATTAGTGGGTTATCCAGCTATCTTTCATCTTAACTCAACTTAGCTCTGGTACCACAAAACTGACCCACTCTTACCTGAGATAGACGACTGTGGTAATCATTGCTTTGGTTACCATGGTCACTTGTCTAGATATCCTGTATCATCATTCTTCTTCTGTGGTTGACATACCATTTTACCGTTATTGGTTTTTGGCTAAATCCACTTGATGTGGAACATCTCTGTCC
This sequence comes from Toxotes lorentzi, assembly GCA_037833715.1. NCBI lineage: Eukaryota > Metazoa > Chordata > Actinopteri > Toxotidae > Toxotes > Toxotes lorentzi. The sequence goes on from JBBMJY010000010.1 coordinate 17,636,964, forward strand.
TTGCCTGAAACATATTCTTACTCTGAATGCATTCAACATAGGTTTGTGAATTGAGAATCTGTCTTTAAACAAGCTCTGTGAACACTTGAATCTGACAGGTGTGTTTCCATGAGGTAGAATACAGGTGAAAATGAAGATGTTGTCAAAATTAAAAAAAAATTGTTCTGTCTCTCCCAGCTCTGGAGGCCCAGACCCTGGCCCTTAGGAGACCTTGCCTGTAAGCTGACCATGTTCCTCTCAGAGTGCTGCACCTTCTGTACCATCCTCCACATCACCTTCCTCTCCTTGGAGAGGTACCTGGCGGTCTGCTGGCCAATCACCGCCAAGACCTTGGTGACACGGCACAGAACCAGGCTTCTTATTGGCTGCCTCTGGCTGGGTGCAGCCGTCAGTGCAGCACCAGTGTTCATCATGGTTGGTGTGGAGGAAGTTGGTGGAGAGGAGCTAGGGCTCAGTGGATGGAGGGAGGACGGAGGGTGGACAGGGAGGGAAGGAGAACAGGTAGGATTTATGATAGGTGAAGGGGAAAGAGGAAGTGGACACAGGACCTCGATGGATGGAGGATTAGAGGGAATAAAGTTGGAGGAAAAAGAGATACAGGGATGGGGTGAAAGAGCTGGGCAGCTAAAACGGTTCAGTCAGAAAGAAGAGAGAAAACTGGCAACTGAAGAAACAGATGAGAGGAAAAACAGAGATGAAGGACAAATACACGATGAAAAACAAGCAGATGAGGGTGGAGGCAAAGAAGAGGGAAAACAGCAAAATAAAATGAAAGAGGATGAGGGAGGAGGAAGGGAAGATGGTGTTGATGGAGGTCACGGAGGAGAGAGTGACAAGAGAGAGTGCCGCTGCACCCACTACGCCGTCTCCTCCGGCCTGTTGTCAGCCATGATGATTCTCTCCAACTTGTACTTCCTGGTACCACTCTGCATCCTGGGACTGGTCTACAGTCTGATTGGACGGACACTGTGGCTTCGTCCACAAAGCAGCCGGAAAGACCAGAGTCACCGGCACACTGTCAAAATGCTGGGTAAGAAACACACACTCTCAGGTACCATCTTTAATCTAAGAACGACAGCACTGATGATTCCGATGTCCTCTTCCTGTGTTTCTCTCTCCCCACCGTCACCCTCTGTCTCCTCACCTCCTCCAGGAGTGATTGTCTTGGCGTTTGTCCTGTGCTGGCTGCCCTTCCACGTTGGTCGGACCATATTCTCTCTTTCTCTTGGCACCGTTACTGACAGACAGGAAACGTACATGGACACAAACTCACACTTAGACACTGACACATTTTCTGACAGCATAGACAGAGAAGTCAACAAACACATCGCCAACAAACCCATCTGCCACTCAGACTCAGACGCACACCTCCAGACTCTCTCCAAGACTGGAAAAATGACAAGACACGCAGACAGAGATGAAATACTCTGTGACCTCTGTGCAAAGACCAAAGTCAAAATCAGCCCACGCAGTGATGTAGACACACACTTGGTAGATACAGAAAATGAAATGCTGGCTGACACGGGCGCACATTCTGACAAACACGTATTTTCTCACGTCGTATCACACACCAGAGGGCAACACGTAAACACTGGCACAAGCACACATACTTTGGACCCCAGCACTGAGACGGATACACGCACAACTGCACACACTGAAATTCACAATGATCTAGCACATGCTAACACACAACAGGGACATTTTGCAGAAGGTAGAGACACAAACAACCAAATGCATAACAGCACAAACACTGCTACACATAACAAGCAGAACAGGACATCCATTTGCATCAACTCACAAAATGACACTCCTAGTCACACAAACACAAACGAAGTGACACTAACAGACCTATATGATGAAAACACACCGGATGACACACACTACAACAACACATACACGCACCCTGACACACACTTGTATTTTTTATACTATCTGTCTCAGTATTTCAACCTGGTGTCCTCAGTCCTCTTCTACCTCAGTGCTGCTATCAATCCTTTACTGTACAACCTGATGTCTGCCAGATACAGACACGCTGTACACAGTCTCATACACACACACTCTCACACACAGGCTCACCAACTGCGCACGACACTCACGGCGCGACACTCCACGACCACTTTGTAAGGGCAATTACTGTACGCACAGAGATGGACGCACACAGAGCATGCAAAAAAAAAAAGGAAATGAAACGCACTGCGGCATTTTTTTAGACATACAGGTGAAAAATGTATAGTGGTCATCAGTGGTACTGCAGAGACCATGACCATATAAATCACTGAGTACTAACATATTAACATAAAGAGTTCAATGTTTAGATCAAGTAATTGATGTTTTTCTGCTGGTGTTAGCAACATTACTAATATAAAGAGAATCAGAAAATATGAACGACTTATAGCAAAATAGTACAAAATGCCCTCTTTGTGTTTTCTTGCTGAGCCATAGGCAGAGGGACAAATCTTGGTAGTTGCCTGCAGGTTCACTGGATAAAACACCTGCAGTACAGCCACAGTTCACTGCACTGCCAGTACAAACCCACTTCATGTGGCTAACTCAGTCTGCTGAAGCCTCATTTTCACCTTCAGCTGAAATTAAAAATGCATTTTTAAAGAACAAGGACCGCAGACGTTGTTCTTCATTTCCGAAACTGTAGTCTCAGCAGAAGGGGGTCGGTTCACAGTCAGTATGTACAGGAAAACGATTGCAGCGACCACTAACAGTCATATGAAGACTGTAGAATGAGGAAAAAATATGAAACCCAGGGCCAAAAATCAGGACGTGTATTTTAAATGGCATATATTCTATAGTTGTGTATATTTACATATATCTTTTGTGTTTAAGTGAAGTTTAATTACGGAAACAGTGGCCTGCACAAAATATTTCCACACATCCACAGATGCACAAGCACACACACACACACACACACACACACACACACACACACACACACACACACACACACACACACACACACACACACGGCACAGGGCTGTTATTTTGATTCATGTAGTTTCATACAGGCTGATGTGTTGATGTAATATATATTACATTACATGTACTGATGTGTCAGACACTGATATAAATGCTTTTATTTGATTCACAGTTGAGGTTCACCTCTGCGATGGAGGTTGTGTTTTCAGCCATGTTATAGTCTCCGTGTCTGTCAGCAGGAAACACCTCAGAATGGATCTCCTGAAGTTTGGTGGACACACTGGCCTCAGGCTAAGGGACAATTGATTTGATTGTGTCCGTAATCCAGGCCATTTCTGCCATGAGATCAGGTCTTTTTTTAGAACTATGTACAGGTGAATATGTAGGGGCTTGATTCCAAATCATAAATGTTGTAAAAATGAATGCTTAAACCAAAAATTATACATATAGTGTATCTTCATCTTTACTCAGAAGGTGTAATATCATAAATCTATGTCTCCCTTTGTTAATTATGATTCTAGTGTCTCATATTTTGGTTGACTAACAATATGGTCCATAGTGTAGTTACTGTATGAGCTGTTATTACTGCACATTTTGTAAAATGCAATTATCGTAACAAGGATCAGCCACATTTGTTTAATCTTTTGCTCGTTTTGGGCACATACAAGTATTCCACATAAGATATGTAACTGTTTTCTATGTTTATTTATTAGGTTATAGGCTTTGCTTGATCTGTATTTATATAAAATGTTGGCCGACCTCACAAGTGCTTTGCCTCACGTCTTCTGTTAAAAGTTGCACTTGAACACACAGTGTGAACCACAGCTGACAGCCAGCAGAACGCCGGAGTGTAGAGCTGTCAGAAGAGAGACAGATTGGAGCATTACAGGATTTTATGGCAACTGTGGGCCCACTGATGCCTTTATTGGTCCTGACAAAACCTAAAAAGCACAGTTTGTTATAGTAGGTGTGGTGCCTTGATTAAGGGTTAAGAGCAGTGGTTTTTGCTGCAGTGACCATTTATGATGCTCGGGGTGGGAAACTAACTGGACCTCTGCCATATTCTGTCCTGTCACTACTGGTAATCAAATCTTCAAGCACTTTAGTTTTAGTTTGGCATTTTGGGAAATAATTGTTGTTTGCAGTTGAGTTAGATGGGCAGATCAATACCACTCTCATGTCTGTACGGTAAATATAAAGTTGCAATTAACAGCTGGTTAGCTTAGCATGACTGGAATCAGGGGGAAACAGTCAGCCTGGTTGCTATATCAAAGTCAGATCAAACTATAACAACCAGGCTGTTGTCTTTATATTTCGTTTTTTTGCACAGATTTAAAAAAAAACAAAACAAAAAAAACCCCAACTTATTTTTATATAGATTTTATATAGATAGTGAGATTTGAAGGCGCCTGAGTCTGGTCCTCAGTTAATAATATAAAGTAAAAAATGGTACCTCTCTCTCAGTTTTACTAACAAACATCAGACAGTATTCCTGTGCACACCAGGGTGCTGAGCTGCAGCCGTGAAACTGCAGAGAGATTCGTACAGTAGAGTTTCCATCACACACAAGGGATGTGTAGATTCATTTATCTGGACGTCCCTTCATTTATTAGTACTCGTGCATGATTACAATTCTGCCAGCGATCATATCATCAAACAACTATTTAAGAGAGAGACACAATGGATACAGACAAACACCGTAGTAATGGTGTAAATGAAGTTCTGTTTTTTCAGGTAAATTGACCAGAGGCTGTCAAGAGCCACAAGAATCTTTAAAAGCACATACATGTCGCTGATCTTGTAATGAGCGAACCAGAGGAAGCTGCAAGGTGAAATGTGTTTGATTACAGATTTGTCACCATGTACGACAATGAATAAATAAAGAGGATCTAACCATGGCTGGAGTGGAATTGAAAACCTGTTAAGGCTGAAACAAGAGTGAAAATATGATAAATCCTGAACTTACTGTTTTTTACTTATTAACTTTTCAAAATCTTTACACAGTTCAACAATGTCAGTATGTAAAATAATAGAAACCTTTGTGTATTTGAACACTTACATACACAGACATGTTTATGTCTGTGTATGTGTGTCCTTCTGTGTGTGTGTGTGTGTGTGTGTGACTGTGTGCTCACTCTGCATGTGCATGACTTTGTACCCACTGACTGAAGGTTGAGCACACATCGTGGATTTTCTGTTGAACTGTCAACAACAGCAACTGTGCTGTGGATTTTCATTTACACACGTTTCTGTGCAGCTGTTCACAGTCGCTCTTGACGCTGAGATGGGAACAAGCTGCAGTACGTCTCCAAAGACCGTGGACTGTCTGTATGACATCGCCAGGTAAGAGGCAGAAATTTAAACTTGAGGATGCCGAGCTCAGCAAAGTCCAGCTTTAGAGCAGCTTGCACTTTACGCTAAAATCCAATATCCTGTTGCGTCATCATGCTATTTCAAAACCTGCTGCAGGAATTAAAAGCATCTTAGCAGAGAGATAAGACTCAGTGTCTTGAACAGAAACTCAAAGCACAGCAGGGCATTTTATTAGTAAAACTTACTTTTGGTACATAACTTAACCCTGCCATAACCCCAGTTTTGGGGCATGGGTAACATGAGGAGTCTCAGATGATACAAAAAAAAGTTTTCACAAAAACTCTGGTTAAACTTGTGCAGTGGTAAACAGGAAGGCTGGTTGTGAGACAGCTGAGTTCTGACAAACTCCACCACATCAGTCCAACCCTGAATGCCGTCACTCTCCAGCCATGCAGGCCTGGTCCCTGATGCCTCTCTGGATGCCTCGCTTGCCTCTATGCTGTCCCTGAACTCCTCCTGGGCTCTGGAGCAGCAGTACTCCACCCTGCAGAGAGGTATGACCCTGCCACAGAGGACTGGCTTCAACCATGACCTCCGCACCCTCTTTGGAGGAAATGCTATGGTAAGAGTATGATGCTGTTAGGTTTACTGTCTATTACTATTGTGCGTTCACTATCCAAGACAATGAAGATAGTCTTGGCTGGGAGAAACAGAGACTCCACTTAACCAGAGCTACCTTCTCGGAAGATTGTTAATAATACTCCACATGATTAAGTATAATTTCCTGTGTGTGTGTTATGATGCTGTAGGTGAGTTACGGGGGCGTGGGTGTGGTTGCCCTGGCCCTTTCAGTCCTGTTTGAGATGCTAGCCCATCACCAGACCGCAGGTACGGGCTCGAGGAACCCACCTCCAGACCCCATACGCCGGATGTTCGGGGATAATGTGGAGTCGAACATCAGCTCCACTGCCAGCGAGTTCCTCAAACAGGTCCATGGGAACTGTATTATCAGGGGCTCATTTTTGGCTCACATAGTTTTTCACATAGTTTCTGTCTGCATGCAGTATTTCAACTGTCTTTCTATTGTTTTAAAGGAATTCAGCTGTTTAAAAATTGCAGTCTGAGACTTGTTATGGAGCCAGTGTTCTCTTCGCTGTGTGCTTTGGGTCATTGTCGTGAACTTGAGAACTATTGTCCTCATGCTCTCACGGTCCTTTCTGTTCTGTTTGGCAAACTCCAAACAGGCTGTCACATGTCTTTTCCTCAAAGCGGCTTCAGTCTAGCCACTGTAGCATAAAGGCCTGACTGATGGAGTGTTGCTGAGATGGTCGTCCTTCCAGGAGGTTCTCTTATCTCTGCAGAGGACGTCGTAAGCCTCGTTAGAGTGACTGTTGGGTTCTTGATCACCTCCCTGACCAAGGCCCTTCTTGCCTGATTGCTCCATTACTCCTTCCATTTTGCATATATTAGGAATTATTGAGGCCACTGTGCTCCAAGGAGCACTCACAGCTTTAGAAATGGTTTCATACCATTGCCCTGAATACTTACAAACAGTTTTTGTTTTTTAATAAATTAGTAATGATGTCTAAAAACATGTTTTCACTTTGTCATTATGGCTTATTGAGATTTATGGGGAAAAAGTAGAAATTTTATCAATTTGAAATTAAATGTATCACACAACAATATGTGCAAAAAGCAAAGGGGTCTAAATACTATACTATCTATAAACATATACATATAAACACATTACCATTAAACACAAATGATGTAGACTAATCATTTTATGGCCATTTGCAACTATATTTCATAATCTGACTGTCATCAAATTCCTTTTACATTTTGCAATTAGAGTCTGAATACATAATAATAATAATAATGATAATAATAATAATAATAATAATAATAATATGTTCTACACATAATCTAACACGGCAGATTCCTGGTGCAGCTAATGACCAAGAAAAGATGGCAGCTCTGCTGGAGAGTTACGAGAGCAAGCTGCAGTCCAGGCTGGCGGAGTTGTACGAGAGGATGGTGTCTGCGGAGAGGACCGCTCTCAGCTCTGCCGGGGTTAGCTTCATCTGTGAAACAAAGCTGCTACAGAATCATACTAACAATGGAAACTGTTCGTACACATGTCATCAATGCTTCATTTACAACTGCTGTTAATGCTATAACATTTGGTATGACTACTAACAGAATCTGTCTGGATATCATTTATGAACCATCCAATATATCCCAGCTTTTGGCCCATTAATCCTGGGATGATTCATCAGTTGATTCAGAAGTGTGATAGTCTTTGTTTTAACCCTGTGTTTGCTGGTCCTGGTCTCCTGTGTGGCCTAAAGTTTTACCAATAAACCCAGGGTCAAGTGTAAGAGTTAGAGTGACAGAGTGTAAAGCCATTCTTGTTACTTTTTAAGTGCAGGTGAAGCAATGGATGAATGGAGCTGCTCTCCACATCCACACCTTCCTCCACTGGAAGCGTCTCACCAACTCATCGGCTGGAGAAGTCTTAAGTCTGCACTACCTGCATCGTGTCGAGCCTCTGCTCAAGTCCTACAGAGATTATTTGCTCAGAAAGGTACTGCTCTTCTCTTTTATAACAAGCATTTCCAGCTTGACACCAGCAGGGGGAGAAGAATGATTCTATTAGGCAGTTTACTGAGCAGGGAAAAGAAACTGCTGTAAACGCTGCCTTGGAGAATCATTCTTAAAATATTAATTTCTGCAAAATGACCACCAGTGGTCATCAGGCTGCTGCTTTTACTGAAGCAGCGATGAAATGAAGCCACAGCTAACCCAAATGAACATTATACAGAGGAGAAACAGCTCTGGAGAAGCACTCATCCTGATGTACTGTGAATCATAAGCATTAACCTTCTACAGTTTTTGCCATCGTATGTTGACTCATACTACATCCAACAAAACGACCAAAAACTTATTATTTCAGGATATATGACTTTAAAGCTGCAGACATTTTAACTTCTGATCATGGAATCATATAAAACATGAGCATCAAACCATGGTTCCTTTGGTTTCTCATCAGGTCAAAGTGTTTCCAGCCGTGAACCCTGGCAGCAGTGGACTGCTGATAGTGGAGCCTCTGAGAAACGTGAGCCACAGGGTTCAGCATAAAGTCTGTGAGAGTAGAGCCATAGAGAGGGCTCTGGTGGAGCACTTCCTGTCAAACCAGAACCTGCAGAGGGGAAAGCAGTTCTTCCAGAGCTCCCACAATCACCATGATGACCTGATGGCACAGGAAGGACACTTTCTGTTGAGCATGTTTTAAGAAGTAGAAACCTGCTTCCAGTGTCACACTACATTACTTTCTGTGGTTACAATAAAAAAGTCCCATTCGTGACTAACACATCCACCATGTAATATTTAATGAACTGCTCTATTCTGCTTTATTGAATTTATATTCATGCAACCTCAGCTAAGGATAGCCTTACGTTCACCAAACACTAGTCTCTCTTCTCTTCATCCTAATATTTTTTTCTCTTTTATAGTTAAAAGTGGAATATGATTGGAAATATAAACAATAAAGCATGAATCTACCGTTTCTCGTCCTCCTAAGTATGTAAACATCACAAGAGTTTGATTTTACGCTTAACTACCTGTACACGTAATACAAGGACTAGTTATGTCTGTTTAAAAATACTTGCAAGAATCTATTTATTTAACCTCTTCTGTATCTTTTGTGTCTGTGGCTGAACTCTGCTGGAGGGATAATAAAATAACGTTTTGGCCATAACTCAAAATTTCAGTCTGCAGTTGTGACCATATTTCACATGGGGCTTGGTTTTGATTAATTTTTTTCTTGTGTGCTCATATATATTTTGAAGTAGTTGCTTTGGATGAAAGTCACTTTATGTGACTGGTTCTAAGGTCAAAACTGACCTGTGACCTGTCTCAGCATAATGTCACACTAACAGCTCACATCCTATGTGAATCCTGGGTTCTGGTGCAGTGTGCACAGTATGTGCTGTGGAGTTTAGTGTCTTTAGTGTAACTGTGGTGCAGTCAAAGGATGTCACATGTGCTCTTTACCACTAGATGAAGCTGTGGTCCAAAGATCTGAGAGCTGCAGTTGAACTGAAGCTCCTGTGCTTTTTTAAATGGAAACAAGCCGACAAACACAGAGTCCTTGAACTATTAAAATCCTTATCAATATTTGGGTTGAAACATTTTTAGGTTTGTTACATTTTTGACAAATTGTTAATTAAACATTATTGAACAAATGATCTAATATCTGATTGTGTAACATGAACACTTTTAATGCATCTAACATTACACTGTAATATTATTGTGTTTCTTTTTCCTTTTTCTCAATTTAGAACACGTATATAAAATTATTATGATTAATAAATCCTTTTCTTAATTGATAAATAACCCTGATGTTGAAACAATCACTGGACAATTTAATGTGGTAAATTCATTGCAGGTTTTATTTTTATTTAACTTAAAAGGACATTTCTACCACTTTTTATTACAGTTTTATTCTGTCCTGTTTTGTAGTGCATGGCTCACTAGGTTCCTCAGTCAATGACCAGTCTTATAATTCTCATGTCTTTTTCACTCACTGAATCATCTGCAGAGTCAATAGTGTTTTTAAAAAAGTCCAGTTCTGGTTCCGGTTGAAAAGTAACTGTCTGAAATTAAAGCTTTGTCTTATTTTCTTACAACACAAACATCAACAATTGCAATTATAATTTCAACCCCTTTCACTGTAACTGTGAATATAATGTAAACTATATTAGAATCTGCCACACACACACACACACAAAAGGTTTCAGGTAACTTTATTTCATTCAACTGATAAATTAAAGCAAATGTGGCAACTAAGTTGGCACCCTGGTTGTAAACATAGTGGAGCCATTAGCAAGTAAATAACCAGAGATTTTTCATAGGAGAACGAGGAAATCAAACCAGAGCTACAGGAAAAGAAGAGTAAGTATTGAACTCAAATTTGTCAGGCGGCCAGAAACACAACTTCAAAAGGATGCTGATGCTACACTGCCAACATCGTACCAATTCATATGGTGATTATATGTCCATGTTCTGTTTGCAACGAGTAGCGAAAATAAATAAATAAATAAATAAATAATATAGCACTTTTTGAAAATGTGGCGTAAAGCCCACAGGCAACCCTATTTGACACTCTCATACAGTTATTATGCAATGAGTTTTTATACCTGTCTCCCCTGCTGGTACATGATTAACCAGTCTAATGTGTTAGTGTGTGTGTATCAAACATATTATCGGTATAAGATGTTAACTTCATGTCTCCCCATCATGTCTTCATCACTCACGCACCAGTCTCTTTCCCCACCGTCCTTCCTTCATTGTTGATACAGCTGTGTGTATTTCAAATATCCCTGATAAAGCCAATCAGTCCACTTCCACACAACTTCTAAATCTCAAATAAATAACATGTCCATCCACCTCCAGAGCCTTTGCAAACATAACCTGGTAAATACAATCAATCAAATGATCCCAGACTTTATTTTCAAATTCATTACCAGTAATTATAATGACAGTGTGTAGAGCAAATGTTCTCCAAACAGTCTTCCTCTGAAGGGTCATCAGGCTAATATAAAAGCTATCAGTTAGCATGGGCTGATTAGGATATATGATGTGTTGAGGGAGCTGAAGCTCAGTGTTCCTCACAGTCCTCATGAGCAACAGAAAAACATCAAAGTAGTATATAGTAGTAAATAGTTCAACATTTTGGGAAACATGTTCATATGCTTTCTTGCTGACAGTTAGATGAGAAGACTGATACCACTCTGAAGTTTGAATGGCTGAGCTGGTTAGCTTGGTGAACCACAGCTAGCTGTTTTATTTTCTGCCTCCTCTCTCTGGTGTAGAAACAGTACTGTGTGCAGTTTGGTAAAACAAACCAGCATTTGTCTCATGGAAGTGATCCCAAGCCTTTATACAATGGAGAAATTAGTGGCATGTATCTCTCTCCCTCTGACACAAACTCAATATACATTTTAATTCATTTCACTGGACCTGAGCTACATGTAAAAAGCCAGTGTCTCAATTCCTTTCTCAGTCCAGTAACACATGGATGTAAATTCTGCCCATATATGCACATGCATAATTAAATTACATGTAAGTTTCCACATGCAGTCGTTCTGTGAACACAGTCACTGACTCAGAGGCACATACTAACACACACACACACACACACACATGCACACAAACTTACTTGACCCATCTTGGTTATGTGCACACACAATATATTGTGCCCTCACACACATTCAAACACGCTGTACACACATCTCTGAGCTCCCAGGAAGGCAAAGATCTCTGCAGCAAATGATTGAGCGATCTAATTACAAAGGGGTGGAAAGCATCCAGTCATGTTTTACTACCAGTATTCATTACCTGTAGTGGTGCTGCTCAACAAGAGGGATTTCAGCCAAGACCTGTAACGTATGGAGCAAATTAACGCGATGTGGATCCAGTGCTTGCAGGCTGGGACTGGGATAACTAGTTTGAGAAAGATACCTTCACACACTGTCACATGCATGTATAAACATACATAAAGTTGCATACTCTCTTGAGGGAGCAATAGTGTTTTCTTTGTTTGTTTATTTGCTTCTTTGGTTTTGCAGCTTTCCCTTTTTTAAAATGAATCTGTGAGAATAAGGATGATATTTCTGACCAGAGACAAAACCAAAAGGAGATGGAAAACAACACCTAATAAATATAATTTGCATTAGGCAGCTCATTTTTACACACAGGCTAACTCAAAGTGGTGCAGTTTGAAACAGTTAATCTCCTCTGGTGTAAATGGCTGGTGGAGAGATTCTGTGTTTTACAGTTAACCTCTCTGGCCCAGTGCTAATATTTGTTTTTTGTTGTAAGGTCCATTAAAATACATGATTCAAATAAATAAATAAACAATGCACATATGCACCTATTTACTGACGTCTTCCCCGTGGATCACTTCAGTCACTGTCCCTTTTGAAGCACCAGCCAAACTAGATGGCAGGAGGTTCAGTCTTCAGTCTGTACCTGAAGCTCCTGCCATCTGTGCCACAACACTGAACCCTCCTTCATAGTCACTGAGATCCTTTCCTCTTTCATCTTGACGCAAAATCAGAATCAGCTGTTCCTGCTCAGCATTTTAACACACGTCACAGAGCATGACTGGATGTTCATTGCTTAATTGTACCATGCGGTTCACCTCTGTGGAAACATCTGCATCCATTACGTTTCTCCACTCATTCATTCAGGTTTTCCTTTACTTTGTCACCTGTCTGTATTTAGTGAAGCATGGTATGAAGCCATGTTCAGAGAATAGTGTCATGCTGTGAAGTAATGCTAAATTCAAGGCAGCAGTTCAAGTGTGCCGATACTTTTCTTTGTTTGTTATTGTCTGCCTGGGTCAGTTGCCTGCACCTGCCTCATTTGCATTTGCATTGGCAAAATTTGCAGTTTAGACAGAGAGAGGCTGAGAGGGAGAGGGAAAGCTGAATGAGATCAGATGAGGAGGAGGGAGAAGGAGAAATGAGTCTGATCCGACAAATAAAAGCCAATAGGATCTGCGGTAAAATGACTGGCAGCATAACAAGAAGCTGCTTCTTGTTACTCCCAATTCTGGACCTGGGTGTTCCTTTCCATTTTTTTTTTTTAGCTCCTACTCATTTACAGGGTGGCACCACAAAAATTCCCCCTTTTCCTTTTGCTATACCAGTGTCAATTTGTATTATTTGACACAGAGGACAGCAGAGGACAGGATCATAGGAGACGACATAAGAGTTTTCTACAGGCTACTTTAGAAATGTATCAGGTCAGGCCTGAGACACACACCCTGTGGGAGTGGAGATGCACATTAGCAGCTCTGTCCTGCTCTTTTATGTTGTTTGAGGAGGTTTATATTTCAGCAGTTTGAGCCAAAGTTGCATTAGAAAGCAATATTATGTTTGCTAAACTTATTCCTTCTGAAATCCTTGTAAAAGTGAAGCATACTGTGAATACTAATACTACTACATACTATACACTGAAAACAGAAACATTAAAGCATAAATTCCAGTGCAAGTTTACTTTCCATATTCTAGGAAAAATTGCCAGCAGTTGTTAGTGAAACCTTTGTGATTTAACAAACTTAAACTATGATTATTTTATGAGCACAGAAAAAAAAACAGCTTCCATGAACTACAAGCAAAGCAGCATGTGTAACTGTGTGATGGTAACCTGGATTCGTGCATCATAAAACTCATCCAACGCTCTGTTCTGAAGAAATTTCAGTAAATAATTGATGACTACAGTGGAGAAGATGCTAACTTTTTGCCTGGGATATGTCACCAGCTTTAGCCTCAGTCTCTCAGAACAACATCATGTATGTAGACATTTAAAACCTGTTGCAGGCTTCTTATCCTTTTCAAACAAATCACCTGGAAATATGAAAAAGCCCAGTGAGAACATAGGTTTTAAATACCTCATGGAGTTTTAACATTAGCATTAGCTGATACTGGATAGTTATGGCTAATAAAGTCTGCTAGTGACAGCTGTGATTTCAGCGGCCAAACTGGTTAGAAATGAGAAGCCTGCTTTTATTTACATCAGTGTGAAACCAGTGTGAAGACCCAAGGCTGACAGCGAAGATAAAATAAACCGTCCAGAGATTACACAGCAAGAAACGAATATGTAGTAGCCTATGTTTTGGTTGTTTCTTTGACTGCATTATTTTTCCTGTTCTTCTTCTTCTGGGCATCATTATTGTGATTTAATATTATCATTATTATGGTATCAGCATTCTGGCTTTATTGGCTCTTCTGTTCCTTCCAAGCAACAGAGTCGTAAGGACATGGGAGAAAGAGTAATAAGCAATTAAACTTAAACGGATTAGGGAAATTTTGCAGTGTGTTTGCACTTCCCACCAGGTGTGTAGTCTGTGCTTATGCCTGGAGAAAGAAGTGACAGCCAGACTGATGTCTCTTATTTTGTTTGCCAAAAACTGCTCCCTGGGTGGTTAACTGGATTTAAGCTTAGCTAATCTTCATCTGTTCATCCAGGGACTGCTCGCAGGAGTTGCAGTGTAAAGCAAAAGGGAGACAAAACGAAGGACGGATGGACTGGGTGCTAAGAAAAGGGGAAAATAAAAAGGATAAAAATGAGAATTAAAACATTTCTTCAAAGTCTGTGTCGGACCCTAAAAGTCAAATAAGAAGTGGTGGAAATGACAACACCCGCTTGTGCCCGGTGCTGAAATCATGCCTTTAAAAAATCCACCGTAAACCAAAATCCACATGTTGCACATCTCTCCCAGAGCTCAGAGCAGACAGCCATTATTGTCTTTCCCACCCCTGCCAATAAATGTGGAAAGTGATATGTTTTAGCTGAGAGTTAGTTGATGCAGTGGTGCTTGAATCAGCAACCCAGAAGTGTTAATGATCTAATCTGTTCCTAAACATCTCCTCTGAAACCTTCATTGGCAACCAGGTGCTGAAAGTGACTGAAGCTCAAGATAGGAGCAGAAGTCAGCTGGTTAGGGAGATACACAGGGCTGTTATGAGAATGTTTCCTGACAATGAACATGTCAGTGATTCTCGTTTAAAAGTCCAAACTCAGACCTGTGGTATCCCAGCCTCAGATAGAGTTGATTATAAATGTTTTTTTCCACATGAACTGTCTGAATTTCTGCCACACTGATGGTACGTAATGAGAATGCTGCTCTGTCCATCGGTCCATCACTTTGGTCCATACTGAAATATCTCAAAACAATTGGACAGACATTCCTGGTCCCTTGAGGATGAAAACAACTGATGTTCCTCGGTGTCCTCGATGGGTACTGTAAAGGCTAGAAGGATATTTTGTGAATAAATCTGATGAAATTTATTTATTATTTTTTCCACCATTTTTTGTGTATGACTTAAATAAAGATCAGATCACATTTTATGACCAATTAATGCAGAAAGCCAGGTAATCCCAAAGGGTTCACATACTTTTTCTTGCCACTGACATTTTCAAATTCCCCACAGAGTGGCTTTAGAAAATAATAACTTCTGAAGATTAGGCTGCCTTTAGCAGAGGCATGAATTCCCTCTTATGTGGAGTTAAGTTTAGCTATATTTTTAGGTATCTATCATACTGATGAAATCTATGGCATTTCAAAGTATTTAATATATTAAAATTGTATTTTTCCTTTATTCTTCACAAACTGACTAATCTCAGAAAAGGAGGTAGGAACAGAAAGTATCTTCATCCTGCTATTAATGAAATTGCAAGACAACTGCAAGCAATCATCAGTGTCCAGTATATTTTTGTCTGTATAACTGAAGCCCAGCATAGATCCTCAAACTCCTTGACGTCATTTTCAATATGAACATGCATTTCCACAATTATATGAGTCACTTATCATCATGGTAGGATGGTTAAACATAACTGAGGTAATGACTTGGTGATTTTGTTCTGTGAACCATGAAGCAGTCCAGCATCATGTCAAGGCAGGCGGTCTCTCGATTTCCTTTGACCAAAGGAAATCTCATTTTTACAAATAAAAAAAAAAAAAAAAAGAACTCCAATAACAGGTCAAAATGTATAATTCAGTGAAATATCTCAACATCAAATGGATGGATTACTATCAGATTCTGTACAGTCAGTCAGGGCTTCCAGGTGATGAATCTGAAAGGCTTTGGTAAAAAGCAGCATGTTAGCACTGTCATTCTTATGATTCTGACATTAGCATTTAGCCCAAAGCACCTCTGTGCTTAAACAGCCTCACAGAGATATAGCTGTATGCTGTTAGCCTTTTTTATGCCTTTACATACTGAAGTACTACAGAATTGTGTTCTTTGTCTTCTCAATAGGTCCTGATTGTTAAAGGAGACTGATTGCAGCTTGTAAAACAGTGATTAAGTGAGAAACTCCAAGCGCTGTCATTAGAATAAAGGAGTGGATACATAAATAACTGGTCAAACGTCGCTTTGAAATGGATGTTTAAAGGTGACTGATTGAGGGTCAGCTCCATGCTGAGCTGGAATAGGCAGGTATGGGTGAATAAAACACTTTGATGAGAGTCTGGACGTATGCTGCTCCCCTCAAACGGAGGGTGTTATTTTTCATTAAAATATATTGAGAGATAATGTACACTGACAATGAAGAACATGTAACAGGTTATTTAGTGAACAAGTTTGAAACACATACATCACATTGGTTTCAAAACATTTTATGTAAATGTGACGTATTTCTTCAAAGTTAGTCTGAAGACTGCCATGTTTCGGGAACATTTAAGTAAGATGAGTAAGATGTCACACATGGCAAACAGATCGTTGTCAGTTCACTAAAGGTGGAGCAGATGATCTGACTGGATTCTCGAAGCCCGTCATTATCTGTCTGACATATGCATGCAGAGCTTCTCAGGTAGTGGAAGATATTAGTCAAGTTGTGGTGTGTGTATGTCTGTGTGTTTATGTCTTTGAGTGCATGCTTAATCCACTTCTGTGAATAATACCCTAACCCTACTGTGTGTATCTACATCTGTGTGGAGCCCAAGTCTCATTTCCTCAATCCCTCTTCAGCCCTGACTCCCAGTACACCAAGAAGAATTGAGTCTTTTGGAGAAGCTCAGCCAATTCACTTGTGATCATGAAGATTAAGTGCTAGGGCGGCTGATCCCTGGACAGCTGTATAGTGTAGACAGATAAGCCAGAGTGGGGAATGAGTGTGTTTGTGGTACCGGTTAAATGCACTGGTTCTTGGAAAAGTATTTTTTTTTTAAAAAGTTCTACCTCTCCCTTTCTGTGATTGGAGCATCCGTCTGTCAAATATGACATTTCTATTGACATTTGGAAGAACTAAAGCTTTGGTATAGTGGTTCTATGAAGCTGCACTTGAGCACATGGTAATTTGAGCCAAATGCCAACATCAACATACTTACATGCTCAGTGACTATAATAACATCTTATCTTGGCATGTTATGCTAGCACTTGCTAATTAGTACAGAGTAAAGCTGAGGCTGATGGGAATGAAAATGGCTGAATGAATGAAAATTGATGATATCACTAGCTGACAGTTAATTAATCCCTTAAATTATGCCAACAACACAGCTAAAAACTGTTGCATTGCGAGGGCATGATGTTATGTTGGATAACCATTTACATTCAAGTGGTATCGGTGATGGGTTCACTTAGAGATGTACACACTTAAGTACATTTGATGTCATCGTGCCATTGCCATTCCCTGAGATTAGTAGTAAAAAAAAAAAAAAAAACAATAATATTCACTGTTGTTGACAGACTGACAAACCCCTCAGCATCAGTCCCTCCTGAACTGCTATCCACCAAACCACTCTCTCAGGAAAAATGGCAACGTTACTTCAACTCTATTAAATCTGCCACATTTTTACCCCATTGATTATTCAGCTTTGATAGAAAGTTTTCAACACAGGCCTGCTACCTGCTGCCTTGACACTCTGCCTACAAGCTTTTTTTTATCTGTATAGTTTCAGATGTACTACAGATAGTCAATAGTTCTCTTCAGTCCGGCCCTTCTCCGAAGGCCCTGAGGACTGCAGTTATTAAAGCTGTAATCTAATCTGAATGCCTCAGTAAAAAAATAACTATGGGCCCATATCAAACCTTTCATAGGAAAAATCACTGAAAAGGCTGTTTTTTTTTTTTTTTTTTTTTTTTAGCAACTTAACACTTTCTTGGTGCAAAAGTATTTCTTTAATGCTTTCCAGTCTGGATTTTGACTATACCACAGCACTGCAACTGAACTTGTTTGAGTTTTAAATGACATTCATCTGACAAGTGACGCGTCAAAAACCTGGGTTTAGGTGGATCTCAGTCCTGCATTCAACGTAGGTGACCATAAAATAAGGAGACCGGAAGCATGGTTGGGACTTTTTGGCATTGTGCTGAATTCGTTCAGATTGTATTTACAAGAGAGGGACTACTTTGTGTCAATTGGTAATCATGAATCTGAACGGACAAAAAAAAAAAAATCACATGTGGAGTTCCTCAAGGGTGCTGCCAGAGTCCTCGCTAACACCCCCAAAATGGAGCACATCACACCGGTCCTTAAATCACTACACACGCTTCCTGTGTTAAAGATAGATTTTCAAATCCTATTACTTGTCTACAAAGCACTAAATGGTCTCATGGCTACAGTAAATACATTTTTGATTTACTTACATGTTATGAAGCATCCAGATCCCTCAGGTCATCTGGAACAGGTCTGGTCTGTGTGCCCAGAAACCAAATCAAGCAAAGTGAAGCAGCTTGCAGTTTCTATGCTCCCCACCTGCAGAATGAGCTTCCTAAACACCTGAGGTCTTAAAACGTGTTCGCTGAGACCTTTTTTAACCAACCATTTTTTAATTTTTTTACCATTTATTTTCTTGCTATTGCTTTTGTGTCTTTTTATCGTCTTTTAAATGCAATTTTAATGACTTCTTAATATCTTATCGTTAATGCTTCTGTTTCTGTTTTTGTTGTCTGTTAAACCCAACCTTAATGTGATAATGTCTGAATTGTGAATATAAAGTGTCAGCAGTTCAAATAAAGAGAGATTTTTGCTTCTCAAGCTGAAAGTATCTATTTCAAAGATTTCAAGATAAACACTAGAGTGATAAAAGCAAATTTTGTGAAACAGATTTTTTTTTTTTTTTATCATCTTGTGACTCCTCAGATTTATCCAGGGACCCACATGGGGGTCGTCGACCACCAGGTTGGGAACCACTAATGAGTAACAGAGGAGACTGCACAAACAAAAGAAGAGTCACTGCCTACAGTGATGGCAACCAAGGAAATCTACAGTTTGACTAACTGTCCATGAGTCTGGTGTGTGAGGGAAACACCCACAATGCTAATAACGGTGTATTTGTTTGTGTTGGCCACAGAGAGAGGGAGTGATGCATTCTTGTTAAAGTCTGTTGCTGCAGTGATCATTCACAGTATACATTCATCGTGCTAGTATGGCACCCACCTGCAGACACATACAAACAAAGCAGGGACACATTACAGCTGAAAATCAAATTGCACCTGGAGAAGGTGACACAAGCCATAAAGATGACATGAGGCATGTCTGCAGTCTGGATCTGGGTCTGGAGGCAGACCTGAAACTGAAAATATAACAGCGTCAGTTTTATTTGTGATTTGCTTTGTTTTCAACCTGCAAAAATAAAGCATGCCATGTCTTTGCCTGTGGCCCCTCTTTTCCTTCCCTGTGGTTCACTGACCTGATAACTCAGACACACACACACACACACACACACACACACACACACACACACACACGCACACACACACACACAGGAGTGTCATTCATCAGCTTTCATGCTCCACTCTGTTCATTCACACCACCTTTCACTGCTTCAGGAGCTCCTCAGTCAAAACGTGTGGGCTGCAGAAAAATCACAGGTGAGTAACAGAAACAAACCAATCAACACATCCATCCTTCACAGTTTGCGAAGTGATCATTTGGTTTTAGGTATGATGAAGTTTACTCACTGTCTGCGCACATCACGTCTGAGTCAGAGAAAGGAAAAAAAAATATCTGGACCTCAGGATATATTCACTTTAATCTGAGGCTGGAGGAAATGGGGAGGAGCGAGCAGGGGACTTTATAAGAGTAAACGGAGACCTTCAGTCAGGAGCATCGCACAAAGTGCAGGAGAAAACACAACACTGCTTTAGTTCGAAGTGTTTTGACTCCTGTATGCGTCCAGATCGGGGAAGTTTTTCTTGACCATCTGCGTCTGCTTTTATTTTGGGCAACCTTACAGGTGAGGATGGAGGCTCTGAAGTTTGTGGTTGTGCTGTTGGTGGTCGTGTTCGTGCAGGTTTTCGGCGCGCTGGGGACTCCGCTCTCCAACGAGGAGGAGGACGGGGATATCTGGACTGTGGAGAACTGGCAGGTAAAAATAAAATCGAATAATAATAATAACAATAATAATAAATTAGATATATTTTAGGGCATAAACAGTACATTTCCATTAGGGATAAATAAAATTGTATGTTTTTATGCTTTTTTTGGAGCATCACATTCACTGGCTTTCTTACTTCAGTTTGCCTGAAACAAATAATCTAAATAGAACATTAAAGTAAAAACTATGATAGAAAAACTAACTTTAGCTTGAAAAAGTATATTTCAATCCCTCACTGCGAAAACCAAGCTCTGAAAATATTACTTAAAATACCCCAAATTCTCGGACAGCAGAACAGGAATTTTGCCGTGAAAACTGCCAGTTAAGAACAAATGAACTTGTCAAACATAAAAACAAACTCATCAGTTATTAAATCTTATTTTGATCTTTTCCTCTTTTATTCTGAAATAATCAGCATCCAATATGTAGAAAAGTATTCATGTGATGTCGTTTTATATTCCTTCTGTTTTACCCAAAGTAATTTACCAGTGAAGAGCTGTACAATCATGGTGTTAAACATGTCTGAGATCAGTCTGACTGATCTGTGTGTTCACACACAACCAATACGAGTCAACACACAGGCGCGTCTTCGCCCGGGGCCGCGCGACCTGAGGCGGAGACGCGTCAGCTTGAGCGAAAAAACATCGCGCGCATCCCGCGGCTTTACTGAGACGACAGCTAACAAGAGGGAGACTGGAGGGAAATAACAGAAAGAAACAAACCGTTCCTGCTTAGTTCAACACACACACACACACACACACTGTTTCCCGCTAACGTGTGTACAGTCGGTGTAACCCGGGCGAACTAATACAAACGGTCCTGCGTTTAAATTTCGCGCGAATGATCTGAGGCGAAAAAAAATTCGCTCCGCTTCCTGTCTTAACAAACCTTAAATCACTCAGAGATCCAGGAGGACTTATTTGGGATCTGAGAGCTGTAGTGCTGCTATTTAAGCTGGAGTCATTTTTCTGTATCAGACTTCTGAAACATTCAGAATCATGTCTATAAGAAAATCTTAAGATTAGGAAGTTAGTATCAAGCTGATAAAACAACACTGAGGAGGATTTTTCAGTCTCGTAAAAGACCCAGGGGTCTCCAGGACCTGAGGCACAGCATGAGGGTTAAGACAGGAAGAAGTGCCAACATGAAGTGATCACAGTTCAGAGCTGAAAATAGAAAATGGATTAAGCAGATGAGTTGGTGATGAGCTTTGAAGAGGCTATTTCAGACAGCTGAGGAGAGGACATTACATCCTAACCTGTAATGAGAGAACTGCTCAGTTTCAGCACCACTGACAGCGCCAACTCTCCCAGTCCAGCAGACAGCAGGGATTGGATGATTTAAAGGAGGAACAGCTTGAACTTCATACATTTGTGTAACCAGCGCACCAAAACAGCCCTGAATCACATCTACCATTTGTATTTCTGTGTGTGGGTGTGATCAGGGCTACCCGCTAGAGAGAGGAATAACCATTCGGCTGGCAGACCTCATCAAACGGTCCAAAGCACAGCAGTTCCACGGCCTGATGGGAAGAAGCTCGGGTAAACAAACGAATAAACAAATACGTAATTGTACTTGATGGGGATTTTATAGTTGATTTACTGTTTTTTTGTAGTAGCCATTTTGTACTTTGTGGTATTTTTCTCCAGCTCCTGTAAACATCTGTATAATATTCCCTCTGAAACTAATGTTTTATTTATTGTACTTTTTATTACCACTGCAACATTTTTATCCTTCCTTTATTTCAGGTGCATCTCAACCTGTGAGACTGGGGAGGAAAAGTGAGTATAATTACACTGGGAGAAAGGCATTAGTGCTGTTTTGCTTTCTCTTCTTTTAAGATTACCACTAGTTTTAAGACAATTAAGCCTCTTTATACCCTCGTGAAGATCTTTCTCTTCTCTGTTCCTTCCTGTCTGATTCTGTCTGAATCAGGAAATAAAGGCGAGGTGTTTGTTGGACTCATGGGCAGGAGGAGTTTAGACGGAGGTAATGCAAACTGCTTCATGGAGATTTTAATTTCCAGGCAATGTTACTTTGGTGTAAGAACTATACATGTGGAATTTGCCTCTTTTTTTTTTTTTTTTAAACAAATGCTGGTGTTTGTGCAATTATACGTAAAATCAGTTGCTCAAAAGTGTCACAGCTGAAACCAAAACCCATTTTCATTGCTTGTGAAATCTTCATGACATCATCCTATCTGTATCTGTGATTGTGTCAAGTCCTGAGTCTCATATTTTGTTCTCTTCCTCTGAATTTTCCAGATACAGAAGAGGAGTGGAAATCTGACTCTTATTAAAGATGAAAGTGGAAAAAAAAAATCACCTTTACCATGAACACAGCTCCGATTCAACTATAATGTCCAATGCAGTCCTACGTTGTTGACCAACAGGACACAGAGTCTCACACAGTCTGACCAGGACAGATGTTCTGAACGTCTGTTGCAATTAAGTCAAATTAATTAAAGCTGCTGCAAATCACTGAGATCATCGCCTGTCCATCACTGTTGAACTATAATCTATATTGTTATCGATAACATTTAGTCATATTTAAAACTATGTACATGTAAGCCTTATGTCTTTTAAGGGAGTTTGCTTATTTCATGCCAAACCAATTAAAGCCGATTACATTAGCTACTGTAAGTGTGTCTTTATTCTGTGCTGCTACAGTAAAGAATGATACGAGTGCACCAGAAAGTTAGTGAGCAGACTATTCAGTATCGCTGGGGTAGGTCGGTGTGATCAATACTTCACTGCTAATATAAATGTTTTCATTGTTGTGGAAACAGAATCACAGTAATGGCATAGTTTATAGTTTTGGAGAAGAATGAATAAAACCTTGCTTTATTCACACAGTTGTCTTAACTTGCTTTTGCTCTGAAAGCATTTTATTTTACTTCTAATTACAGTATTATACATTTGGAAAAGGATGCCTGCATCATATCATTTAAAGAAGCATTGCAGTCATTTACTATTGCACTTCCAAACATTTGGGGTCAACAAGATGAACAGAAAGAGAACGGTCACAAACTGTAGCGGCAGAGGCCAAGATATCCTGATTTTCAGTCTCAAGTACAGGTCAAACTCCCAAAACACCAGATCCTGCATTTCCCATAATGCAATTCAACAGCGTCTTTTAGTTGAGTGCTCCCAGCCTCTGGAAACAATCACATCAAACTCCACACCCACACTTTTTTTTAAAGCAGGTTTTCTGTCAGATGTGTGTCGATTCCAAGCCAACGCTGAAATTACCCCAGTGACATCACTATGACATCATCAGGGTTATTTTCTCAGACCTGACAGAGCTCCTCCGGAAAACACAGACGACACCTAGAGCTGTGTTTACAAACTGAGCACCGCTCATCATGAGGAGTAAACAGACCATTCACCATAAACTACTTATATTTAAGATTATCTCTGACCATCTTCCATTACATACCCTGAGTGCTTTTTATTTTCTATTTATTCAATTATTCAGTTGCAAGTATTGACTGAAATTTCATTCAAAGACTCGTGAACTCCCAGGCTGAAGACTCTGGAATCACTCAGCTGCAGCTGCACACCATGTGATCCAGTTAAAACTCATCAGCAACACAAGACTTTGATGCTAAGTGGCGGCTTGCCTCCTCAGGATGGACAGATGTACACCTTAAGGAGACAGAAAGGCTCCTCCCTTGTTAGCTACTTGTTCAGTTAAGCACAGAAACTGACCGGAGACGAGCGATCCATTTCCCACTCAGCCCTCTCTTGTGCTGTTACCAGGGGAAACAGCTAGCACACAAACAACACATAAGGCAAAGCTTGCCATTTGCATTTATTGAAGAGGAAGAAAAGGGGAGAAGCAAGTACAAAAAGCACAGCTGAGCTACATATCAATGCCACGCTACTTTTGTGTGTCGCTGCTTTGTGTGCGTAAATAGGTAGTAGTACTACAACAGCTCGCTGGCCTATGGAAGGTGATGGAATGCCTCATGTTTCCCTAAGTAACTGTGATCCTGTTCAGATGTGTTAGTAACCAGCAAGGTGCTCTGAACCTGCCCCTCTATAGCTGCCACTGGCACAGAGGAAAACAGCAAGACAACAGGATGAAAGAGAAAAGAATGTAATAAACATGGACTGTGACATGAAGACAGACAGGTTTGCTTAAAAAGGGCTCCTCTTAAAGGACAAAAAGCACTGTGAGATACTTTCAAATGGTTGGATATGATTCATTTGTATGTTTGACACATTCCAGATGTCTTTTTTTTGACTGTTGTAATTACGGTTGTGAGTCTTTTCCAGTTAAGAAAAAACAATGTTCAGGTCCATTTTCTGCTGCTGTGAGAATATGTTCTCGCTGCTGCTGTGGATTTCTCTCTGTGTGTATCAGTGCAAAAGGGCAGAAAAAAAAGAAAAATCCTCTTTAATCCAGAGGCACGGAAAGCAAAACCTGTTATTTACCACTGATCATTTAAATCTCTCCATCATACCAACTGTACGCACATGATATCTCAACATGATCTCATCAAAAACAGAAGTACACTCAAGAACAAAACTGCCCCAGTCACGTAGGGAACATCACCGTCATCAGGAGATGTATCTTAGTATGGATTTTTACTTTGAAATTCCTCGAAAAAGTAAGTGCACTTTCCTGTAAATGCACTTTAGAAATGGCAAAAAATAACATTCCTCACTCTCAGAACAGTCATGAGTAATCTCGGTCTGTAGCACGGTTCAGAGGTTTACTGAGAACAGGTGCTAAAAGGATAAATGCATAAGCTGTGGGTATTGATTTTAAGACCGTCAGTCAGTGACATGACTCATGAACTCCCTCAGACCTAAATGAAGACAGGATTAAAGGAAATATAAACATCTGAAGCACATTCAAATTAATCCACAGATGACAGAAAGACAACACGACAAAAAAAACAAGATGACAGGACAGAGAAAAACATCTTCAACTTTATGCACTTTAAAGGCAACAGAAGAAAAACAAATGTAACTTCAGGCTGTAGTTAGTGAAAGAAGATGATTCCTCCATGTTTGAAATAGTGACACAAAAGCTACAAAACACCAGAGCATTCTGGGATAAAAAGCTGATTCGATCTGACATTGTTGGCCACACACCTCCAATTTCACAGCCAACTGCTGTCTAAGCTTATGCACGATCTTTAAAGGAACAGTTTGACATTTTGGTAAAAACACTTATTCGCAGTCTTGGCAAGATTAAAATAAGACTCATATCACTCTCATGTCTGTATGGTAATTCTGTAGAATATCCACTTAGCTTAGCATAAAGATTAGAACAAAGAGGTAAACAGGTAGTTTGGCTCTGTCCAAAAGTAATAAAAATCTGCCGACTAAAGCTCGGGGATGAAAACATTGTACCTTGTTCGTTTTATCTGAGCAAAAACCAAACTGTAAAAGTGACACTTTGATTTTTATGGAGATTTATGTGCCAGAGACAAGCTGTTTTCAGTCTCTGCACTATGCTAAGCTAACCAGCTGCTGCCTGTAGCTTCATATTTACCATTCAGACAATCTTACCATACAATCATACCAATCTTCTCATTTAAGTCTTGACAAGAAAGTGAATATGCATAGTTCTCAAATGTTAACAAATCCTGAAAGCTGGTTACACAATTAACATGTTAATCTAAATCAATAAAAATGGAGATTGTCAATCAAAGAAAATCACTTATCAATCAAACACAGTGGGCAAGAACAAAAAAATACTAGAAAAATGCTGCTGACCGTGTTCACTGGTCGAACGCATAAAGGTTGTGCTCAGATTTTCCTACATGCTTGCAGCAGCAATTATGTTGGTAACAAATAGTGACAATGTGCAAAAGTGATTCAATCACATGTCACTTTTGATGACAGGAGATGAACCTCTGAAATGAAAATGACTACTGTCATTGTCTTTGTTGGTGGTGGGTGGATACCCAAGAGCTTCTAAACACATTCAGATCTACATATAAATTTTAGATAAATATTTCTATTCACAAGGAAGCCGGTCCTATAGAGTAAACATTCCCCTACCAGACTTCGTCTTTTATGTTCTACGCAGTTAACACATCTTTTTTTTGTAAGAATATAAATAGCATGTTTTTCACGTTTAAAAAATCTAGTAAAAAAAAAAAAAACACCTGCTGGCCAAACACAGCTAAATATGTTCACGTTAACACACAGAATAAAAAAAAAAAAAAGAAAAGAAAAGAAAACCAGCTAAGAATGGGCTGTTCTAGCTTTTATACAGTGGTAAAACCTTAGAGGTAGAAAAAGTGTAAAATATCACTGAGAACTTTAACAAAACCAACACAAAGGACAGAAAACACAGCAACACGTTTGTGAGCTCCCACACTCCTAACAACTGAGATTCCCCTTGTACCTTCTGGTTCAGAATAAAAGTGTAGACATCATGAAATCACGCGGCTAAAACTAAGATTAAATTTGAAAAAACAAAACAAACAAAAAAAAAAACAGGTGGGATGGAGGGGACAGGTGGTAACAAAAGGTCCCATACTGGTGACATAACACAGGACAAACATGACCAATGGCAGCTATAGCTTCTTATCTAACTGACTGACTAGTGAAATGGGTTAAATACCGGACACAGCGTGAGTGTTTGTTGGATGAGAGAGAAGCGGAGTACATTTGCTCTGAGTTCAAACAGCCACTGTTTTCTCGTTTTCTTTCTTACACCAAAAGACACTCTGCAAAGAAGTAAACAAAACAGTAGTTGATTGGATGCATGATGTGACGCCACATCACGCTACAGCTGATCTGCCACAGTATGTGCAACGACAATATCGTAAATATTAGATAATATTTTATTCATGGGATTGCTGAAATTCATTTTTACCTTTTCCAGATTTTCTCTTGTGCAAATGAACAAATTCATTTTCATTGTCTTTTCCCGTTTATGTGGGAACTCTCTATGTAGTCATGTGACCTGGACGGTAAATCGAGGTCGTGGCTCCTATGCTTAGAGAGTTGACGCATTTTGAACCCAGGCCTTGTCCTGTTTAATAACAGCCAGCTGGTCTCTGTCTGCCAAACCGCGTTGCATGAGTCAGCGTGCTGCTGACATGAGCTCTGTCTTGAGAACAGAATGAAATGCTGCACAGGTTCAATAACGGCTGTCGCAGATTGGATTAGCGGGTGTGCCTGGTGGTCTGTGCTAACTAAGTGTCTGGAGGGAGGTGCGCTAACAATGCACAATTACTTTCACTGTTCAGATAACAAATGAGGTTGAGGAGATGTCAGCGGCCATCCTACGTACACTGACATCACTGGCTGCTAGGTCCATTATTTTACATTTTAGCCACACTAGCAACACATTGGACAAGAATCTCAGTTGAAGCCTGAAAATGAAAACATAAATGGTGAAAAAAATGTTTTAAAAAATTATATATATATATATATATATATATATATATATATGTGTGTGTGTGTGTGTGTGTGTGTGTGTGTGTGTGTGTTTGTGTGTATATAAATATGACTTAGTTTATGTGAATATTTATTTATTTATTTAATATTGCTCACTTTGAAGCTCTGTACTCTTCAGGCTGTCATTTAAGAGCAGTAGTGCTTGCTTTCAAGTGCTCTAGTCCTTTTAAATAGTGTTTATTGTTTGAAGGACAGTAGTGACAAGGCAAGAGGAAATCTTTCTACTAAGCATGTGTTATTGATAAGAAAAGCATGGATGAAGAAAAGTTCAGAAAAATCTTAGAAAAATCTAAAATAAGCCACATAATATATCACCTTAATTTAAGTGACTAACAGCCAGAGGCATACAGTTGTCCAGGCTGTAGAGTCTAGTTTTTATTGCTTATTGCTTGAAGTACATTTAAACCATAACTCTTCTGTTACAATTAGCTTAACTCAAGTAAATAAAAACATCTGTAGATGCACACATTTTTTTAAGCATGTACAATTTCAGGTGTACATTTCATCAGAAGGCCCTCGCTGATCTCACTACAGTCTGGTTAAACTTTTTTTCCTGTTTTATTTTCTATCATTCGTTGGACTGAAGTCCATTTCCTGAAGCCTTTACAGTGACTGCTTGAACCCAGAGTAATGGTTGACTCTGTAAGTGAAAGACTATGCTGTAGCTGCTGGAAGCGTTCTGCACAAGAGTGCGTGTGAGGGTTTAGGCTCAGGGTCTGTGAGCATGCCAGTGTACAGAGGAGGATCTGTCTGTGTTTGTGTGTATTTTGTGGTTCTGGAGTGTGAAAGGAAGCTCCTTTACGTCCCTTTAGGTGGTGTCCATTTTAAGGCTGTAGGATCAATGGTCTTGCTATTACCCCGTTTGGACTCCTTGGCCTTCCAGTCGTCAATAAGGTCCTACAGGAAGGAAAAACACCTGAGCTGCACATACTAATGAAGAGTTATGTGATACAGTTGAAATGTAATTGTCCTTAGTACCTAATAGGATTTCTACACTTTTTGACCAAAACTAATTAGCCAGAGTGCGTATTATCTAGTGACTGGACAGAATAGCATGAAGGATATTTTGACTTTTAAAGCTGATCCTTTTATTTCCTACCTGTCTCTTTAAAACCAGGTGCTTTCCCTTCCAGTATTTGAGCATCTGTAGGGACTGCAGTGTGCTAACAATATCCACCGGGTTCACAGCCGTCTCCTGACTGATCTCTGTGAACACAAGAGTGGGACCAGAGTTAGGAGGTCAGAGTGACGGCATCGGAGTTGACTGATTGATAAGACTTAGGCACAGTAGTACTTTGCGCTAAATGCTAATGTCAAAACGCCAACGTGCTCACACACTTAGTAGTTAACAGTTTGACATTTTGGGAAATACACTTTTTGCTTTCTTGCGTTGGAGAGTTGGAGAAGATTGATACCATTTTCATTTCCGTTCAGTAAATATGAGACTACAGCCAGCAGCTGTTTAGCTTAGCTTAGACAGGAAACAGTGGCAAACATCTGCCTGTCAGCGTTTCACTAGTTAGCACATGTAATCTGCATAAAAATAAAAGTGTAAAAACTACATGTTGTGGTTTCATAGAGTGTTACAGAGTGTGCCAGATTTCTGGGCGAAGAGCAGTGAATGTTTAGAATGTATAATGATTACGCTGCTCGCCATATTATTTTAGCATGTTAACATGTTAGCATTTGATTTGATTAGCACTAAACACTAGTATTACAGGAAAAATGAGATATTTAACCTGAATATGGTGATATAGGTGAAAGGTTGAGGATCAACAAAATCATTATAACTCATCCTGTGGGGGTTATGAATGTCCAAAACCAGCACTGCCTGCCTGGCCATTAGAGAGGCTAAAACTAGAGACAAACAAATTACAACAAATACAAGAATAAAGCTCTAAGATGTTTATGGAACTACATTCACAATTACGCAGCAGCAGAGTTTGACCTTTTCAATGTTTGAATGCTTGATGCAAACTGATTGTCTTTGGCATCAATGACACGAAAAAGCTGTTTTCTGAGGTCAGTAAACGTGAACTGTTGAGCTGCCATGCTGTGTCACTTTAGATTTCAGAAAAATGAAGATGTTACAAACTTCAAACATGGATAGTTTCCCTATAAAGCGACATATTCACAGGAGCATTAAACAATCTGAAATCACAGGAAGAATTTTGATTTGTTTTCAGCTGGTTAACAGCTGCATCTTAGTTGTGGCCTGTGCTGTGTCGATGTAACTGAAAAATCAACATTGTAAATCTTAATGTAGGACCACCATGTTCCCAGCTCACTCTGAAATGTGTAAGCACAGCAGTGTAGTTAAAACTAATCAAAACACTATTGAATGATGACAAAACCCACTTTTTATAATGCCATGTGTTGCAGAGAATGGCAGAGCCACAGCAGTCGGATCGTGGCAGTACAGTGAGAACACATTTTGAGTGCAGACTGGCATAACTTCAAAGAGTCATCTGTATTACACGGTGAGAGCTGAAAATGTCTTCCTAAATTCACAATAAGATGCAGAAATTTTGAAAAAACACTTACTTAAAAGAAAAGGAGGCTCGGGAATGAGGGAACAGAGTGTTATTACTGAATTATTTGCTGTTTCGTATCACTGTAATGGTTGCTGTCTTACCCTGGTGGCAATCTACTATTTGATGCTTTCTTTATTTATTATGACAAAAAGGTTTTTGAATTGCAGTGAATAAGAGTTATTCTGAGCTGTAACTCATCTAAACCCAAGTACAATATTCTTCCTTATTTGTAGTAGTCAACTGAATTTCTTTGAAACTCTTCCTGTAGGGGTGTGTGTAATTAATGCTGTGAAAATCACGATGGCTCAGTGACCATGTAAAACTTTAAATAATGGAAGTGCATATTTAATATCAACAGCATGAATTCTCTGTGAAGAGGCAGGGAGCAGCAGGTTGTCCAGTACTTGGCCAGTAATGGACAATCATGATTTAAGTCCATTCAGCTTGAGAATGCAGCCTGGCATGTGGAGACTGATCAAAGGCGACGAATAATTCTGGTTCAAGTCTTGAAAGGAAAATCTTAAACTCAAATTAAGTGTTAAAAAAGAAATGTAATAGCTTAAAAGGTACCATGTGGTGTGTTTGAACAGTAGCAGCCCTATGGAGACATGTTTTTATGAGTTTCACATTTTTCTGTTGATTGAAAGGTTGTGGTGAAAATGCACAATGAAACTAAGCAACGTGCCAACAGAGGCAGAGAAGACGACTGCATGCCAGAAAACATGGAGTTAAACAATTCACAACTTACAATATTCAGAAAATCTGCTTTTCAATAGTTTCATGAGAAACGAAAGGCATACAACATTTCTGTCGGATATCAAGGACACACACATTGTGTTTTGGTGAGAAACACTAATGTTACAGAACGCTTTTGTTTGTTTATAAGAAAACTTGTCAGGGCAGCTTTAATTTCATTTCAGGCGACAGTCTGAGGCATCTGAATAAATGCATTTTAACAGGAAATGGGAGAAAAAGCTCTGATGTCATCTGCTGGTGTTTTCAAAGGCTTTTACACTTTGACTGAAATTAAATTAAAACGCTCTATCACCCTCTGTCCCATCATCTAACGTCATCATCAGGTCCAATTTTTAATTCATCCAATACTTTGGTTTATGTCTGCAAAACTAATGACACTCCCATCAATCTCTGCTGTACTTTGTTTTTTGTGCTAATTAGTAAATATTAACATGCTAACATTTCTAAACTAACATATGGAATATGGTAAACATTATACCCGCTAAACAGCAGCAATATCACTGTTACCATAATGGCCTGCTAATATTAGCATTTCTCTAAAAGCACAGGCTCACAGAGACACTAGCATGGCTGTAGACTCTTAGTTTTGTTTTTGTTTTCATCACAGTAACTAAGCATGGTGCTTCCCCGCTCCTCTGAATGTGTACATTCACCTTCATTTATCACCTTAACACTGACCTGGTGTTGCCTCAGTGCTCTCTGTCTGATCTATTCACAAAGGTGGATGCGCACGAATGTATGCACACACACGTTAACAACCACATGCAAACACGCTTGCTGGCAAGCACACATACAGTCTCAAGAATTGCTAACCTACTGGGGATCTCAGTTTCCTTCCTGATATTACACAGATTATTATTTTACAGGTTCTGCTTCTTATGAATTACATGGCCAATGACCATCGTCAAACTGAGCTGTTGTTTTGTTTTCATCTGAAAAACTGAAAATACGATTCAGAGACCCGTCCGCTGCCCAACTTTCCTCTCTCCTGAAATCTCTTTCCATAATTTTGGAGAGCGTGGTGCTGTTCTGACCTTTGATGGAGATCTCTTTGCCCTGAAAATTGTTCAGGTAGCGCAGCAGCACCTCCTTCCAGTAACTCCTGTAGCTGATAAGGCCCAGGTCAGACAGAGGACGCTCAGGTGAACCCACCTTCTCCTCCACCTTGGACAGTAGGTAACCTGGAAGCACAAGTCAGAAAGAACTTTTTGTTAAACATCTTCTTCCTTAAAGATACAGAAAAAGGTGATAAAATAACAGTATTACTGACTGTAATATGTAAAATAACAAAGTGTTATGTGTTTATCAGGTGAGCAAGTGCTGCAGACAGCCTCTGAAATCTGCTGTTACCATGCTGTGCACAATCCCCGGCCAGTGTGTGAGGCAGTTAAGTTTATGAGATTCAAACACACACATACAAAGTCATACAAAGAGAAATACACACACTGAAGTCTGACATCTGTACTCACTGAAGTCTATGAGCATCTTGCCGTAGCCCTGCCTCATGTACTGTGGCATGGTGAGGATGCAGGACACGTTGTAGTTCAGGAAAGAGTTCTTCTCCTGCAGAGAATAAATCCATAAACACAATGATTTGACTGACACAGGTCTTTCAAGGTTGATATCAGCACTAATATTTTTGAAATTGAGGTTATATTATGAGGTTAAGCTGATATTTACACAGGCAGAGGATGTATTTTATAACAAGATAAAAACAAAAATAAAAACTATAAAGGTTTTTGGCTGATCTTTACTTTTTCCCATCTCATTACATTTGTTTTTATACATTCACTAAACATTTCTCGTTCTCTTTGAGAGTCAATGAAGGTAGACTGGACTGAATAAACTCAGACAGCGTATACACAGAATTAAACATTATTTCATGTGCTGAGGGACTATGCAATAATCAAAAACAATTTATGAACTTTCGTTTGCTCAAGTCTCTACAATCTAGAAAATAAAAAAATCTCAAACTTACACCTCATTCTCCTCCTGTAAAACACTTAACTTCAAGACTTCTGTTCAGGTAATCCGGTAATATTGGGAAAGAAAAACATGTTGAAAGCAGGAGCACTCTGTGATTGGCTCCCCAGTTACCTTAGAGAAGTATCCGACTAGGTGACACCCCGTGTTGTCAGCTTCAGTCATGACATAGAAGAGGAAAGGTTCCACATCGTAATACAGAGTCTTGTGGTCCAGGAACAGTTTTGCCAGTAAACACAAGTTCTGGCAGTAAATCTGTGAGGAAGGGCATCACTGGCATTATAATTTAACTAAGCTTACAGGTTCACTTCACTGATACAACTGACCAATAAGGGGTTCTCATGATGGCGTATATGATAGCACACTGGTCAGCTATCCACCCCTGTATTTGTGTAAACACAGCTAGCTATGCAATTACTGACAGAGCTCTAAACTAAGAGAGGTTTATTATAAAAATGTGAAAATGTTTTTTGGACCAATGGTTCCTGGACCTTCTGGATGAAGGCCAGGATGACATGTGCAGCACTCTCTGACCTTGTTCTTCTTTCCGTCCACCTCAAAGACAGAGATGTTCCCCTTCCTGTAGATCTCGTCACCTGGAGGATGCTTCCACACACACTTTGCCTTTATGCATAAGGGAACAAGGAGCAAAAACAAAGCAATGGTTTTTAAAATGTTTTCATCTCATTGGCTCTTTCTTATTGGTGCTACAAATAACCATTCTCTGTTAAATAATTGATTACAAAAACTACTACAACAACACTGGTCTGTTTCAGGTCCCAGTTCCAAACCATTACGTTCTGCAGGGCACACCATCCTCTAAAGTCCAGTCCTCTTCTTACATCTCTCACTCAAATACAGAAACAATGTGGCATCAGAAGGGAAAAGTCATAAAGTCTATCTAAATAGAGTCTGCGAGGTCTGGGAATAAAATTACGAATGGCCTTAGGCGCTGAGATAGTAAGGTTATAGTTTGAAGGCAATGGTCCAGACTCATTTTGTGCCACAGTCCATTTTCACTTTAATGCTTCAACATTTCTGACTGGAATCTTCAATTTTTCTGGTTTCTGTTCAGAGACATTTTAGTTAAGATAAAGAACTGCTCCTTACCCACAGCAGGAATAATCTGTAGTACTTTGTGGTATTTTTTTTAAACAGCCTAAGGCATTGTATACTGCACAGTTAGTGCAGGTGAGCTTTTATTTTCATAACGCTGCCTGTTTTTGGTTAGGTAAGTTACAAGCGGTCAACTTGATGACGTACATTATATCAGCAGAATGAATCTGTAAAGTGAATCCTAATATTGAAGCTGCACTCTCTTGAAGTGGCAAACGAAGAACTTAAAATTACAACAAATAAGTACTGCAATACCTCTCAAAACATTTTCTGAGATGTTCCAGACAGGCAGAGAAACTGAAGTATGTAGTTTAGGAAAGAAACTGAATTCTCCTACAGACATGAATGTGAGTTGTGTGTCTAAAAATGTAATACCAAAAACTGTGTATCTGCAAGTCTGACACAAGCAAATGAAAGAATATTTCAACAATTTAATAGTCAAGTGTAAATGGATTAATGTAAAAGTGGTCAAACCAAAGCCACACACATCTGTGTTAAAAAAACCCCATGCAATTTATATCATGTGCCCAATTCTAACTCTGATTTAAATAAATGAAGCACCACTGAAACAAAAAAAGCCTCCAAATACTGAAAAAGCTGCCTCACCATGTGCCTGCGTAGAATAGTCTGACTCTTCATATACTTAAGGCAGAACTCGCACATGTAGAGCTTCCCCAGGCGGGCGTACTCCTCTGGATATGGAGAGTGGTACCAGGTGTCCAGCTCATAGCGACCAAACACGATGGTCTTTATCATGTTGCTGCCCTCCGACACCTGACCGGCCAAGCGGAGCTTCTCCTGTACAGGCCAAGACAGGAGGGACGGGGAGGAAAGGAAGGTATAAAGAGGACAAGAAGAGAGGGCAGGTGAGCAGGCAGAGGGGGGAGAGGAGAAAGACAGAAAGATCTCAATTATTCAGGGAAGAAGATCAAGTGAGCCAAAGATCACACGTAGGAAAACCTCAGTGGAGGAAACCAGCCACAAAAAAAAAAAAAAAAAAATACAAAACAATAAAAAGATGTAGGAACAAATAGGAAAAGGCTTAAAATGATAGTATGAAACAAATTTATGTGGAAAATATTTCTGTTTACATGCTGCGTGGAAGGATTGTAAAAAACTTTTCACTGGCAAACGTTGCCACTAAAATTATGATGGTCATAAGAAAAACTACAGTGGATAAGATTTGTATGAAAACAGTGAAATTTTGGTACCAAAGTATTTTCAATATGCCTCAAACTTTCATAACTTAAGGCCTCAAGGCAAGTTCACTTTAGACTACCAGCATTACAGTACAACTATAACATAACTTAAACGTGTTAAGTGAAGTTTTTCAAAATGGCTTTTATTTTATAGTGAAATGGAAACCAATAACAGCTTGAAAAGCCTGTCATTAATCTACATCTATTGTTTGCTTTGGAAAATTATAGGCAGTGCAAAGCATATCATTAAAAATTTCTAAAGCAAGCCTGATTGAAAATAACAGTGACTTCTCATCTGAATGGGTCACAAATAACAGAGCAGGAGAAAAGACAAATATAGAATAACAGGAAGTGATTGTCCAAACTACCAAAAATAGTCAGACTCCTCCTGTGGCTGCAGAGGAGGGTTTGCGGACTGAAACAGAGAAGAAGAGGAGTAAGGCAGAAAAGAGGGGACAACAAAGAAGGGGAAGGAGAAGAGAGTAAGGGAGGGGAGATGATGATGAGTTTTCTCTCTTACAAGGTCGTCCGAGGCACGTGCCTGCGCTTTCCTGAACAGCTCGAGGTCGTAGTCGCTGGTGATGTTCTCCAGCAGGGGCTCCCGGCTCGTCCCGTGGCTTTGACGGTGCTCCTAGCAAGTGGAAAAAGGAGGGAGGGGGAGAAGGAAAGAAGAAAGATTGTCAAAACATAAAATGGGGTAATGCATTTGCTAATGGGTTTTATTATATTGCACATACCATGTACTTTTCCTTCTGCTCCTTATTGAGGCCAGAGTTCCTCTTCCTCCTCAGCTCCGTCACCTTTTCCTTGTAGCGTAGCTGACGCTCTGTTGGGGCCTGTGACCACACAGAGACAAACACGTCAAACTTGCTGATGCAATGAGTCATATTACATCGTGGCTAAACCATGCACATCTTAAGTTTAATGTAACGAAATTTGTAGTATGTTCTTCTCAAACGTGCCACTCCTGAACCAGATGTGATGTTAGCAGATGAAAAGTTATTAGTTGTGTCTGAGTTCAAACAGCTGGGTGTTTGGATCAATTCTAATCTGTCCTTCAGAAAAAATAAGACAAAGAGCTGGGTATGATTTGAATGACTTTATATAAACCTCCTATACCAAACCAAGCAGCTTTCACAGCTGTCACGTTTTAAATGAAAATAGCACCCCTGAGCCCTGAAAAGATATGTTGATATGTTAAGCTTTGTCTTTTACATAATGCTAATCAGTTCCACAATGTGTTATGCTGGGGCATTATTTATTGTAGGATGTGTACTGTACTATTTTGTGCATATATCTAAAGTTATTGTGTATATAAATTTCATAGCCTATGTCATTTTATTCTGTTTTCAGGGTGCCTTTTTAACACCTGGCCAGGGACAACAAATCAGCCTTTTAAGCCAACACTGATGTGTTTATTGCTTACGTGTTTTCTCTGTTGACCAGTGAGAACTGTCCTTGCCAAATGAACAAATAAACTACATCAGATAAGAAGTTAGAATAAGTCCTACCACACTTACTGTTACTCAACCTACAGCTGAGCTTCATCGCTTTTCTCTGCTACACTGGGGGATCACAG
Source organism: Toxotes lorentzi (assembly GCA_037833715.1). Taxonomy (NCBI): domain Eukaryota; kingdom Metazoa; phylum Chordata; class Actinopteri; family Toxotidae; genus Toxotes; species Toxotes lorentzi. The sequence continues at coordinate 17,673,692 of JBBMJY010000010.1, forward strand.
ATACCTCAGATATCTGGCCTGAGGTGATACTGCTTTAACAGTAATGCTGCAGTGTGCAGGAATTCCCCCTTGTACACGCAGACACGTGCTAAAACACACCTTCATCTCATGAAGTGAACCAGACAGGTGAAATCAAAGAAGGGCCACAGAATTCACCTGGATTCACTTGTTGAGTTCAGCTGAAAACCAGACTTAGCTTACAGAAAGACAGAATATGCGTACTTGTATCTGTATTTTACATCATAAACGTATACGTCACTGTGTGTTATGCTTGCCTGGTGCGCTTGTGTGCTTTGTGTGTTACCTGGCTTCTCGTGGAATGTCTGTTCTCGTCCTGACGGTGTGACAGCGTCCTTTCCTCAGCCTGTTTGTCACGCGTTGATGCCTTGCCCTGACAAAACATCAACACTGTCTACCACCAACGACTCACAACCAGCCCTGCAGCAGAAACATCACAGCAACCACCTCCATGTTCCTGCAGGCTTCGCAGCCTGACAATTTCAATTTGAGTCTGTTGGCTTCCTTCAGTTTCATCCACTGGACATTTGGTCGCAGTGGGTTGGCTGGGATGTTCCCACAACAGAATGGTGGTTTGACTAATGAGCCATATTAAAGAAGCTAAAGAGCAGTTTGAAGACGATCTGAAGAAAAAATGTAAACTATTTCTACTCCAATGTGGCAGATAGCCAACAAAAAACTAAAACAAAATAAACTGAAAAAAGAGAAAACATAAGATAACACATTACAACGGTCACAGTTTCCTGTGTGTGTGTGTACCTTGCATTCATCAGCAGAGAGGTTGTGGTAGAGAGGACATCCAGATATGGAGAAATGTCTCTCATGCCTCCCTGTCAGATGACCTGAGTGAAAAAGAGGAAAAGGAAAGGAAAATGGGGAGGGAGACAGAGACGGACAGAGACGGACAGAAAGCTCAGAGTTGGTCTATTGGAGTGAGTACATGTGATCCAATGAGAAATGTTGAAGTGTTTGTGCACTCACCCAGTGAGTTGCACCCAGGTGTGGGACACTTCATGTTGAAGTTGTAGCTCTCGTGGAAGCGCCGTCGTTTGGGTCGGTGGGACAGGTCATGGGCGGCGGCCTCTTTGAGTGACAGCTCTTTAGCCAATCTTTCGTCCTCCTCTTGTGAAACAACAATATCGTTGCTAGACGACACAAGGTCGTTGCTTGGGCTGGAAACCTCAATGTCGGACTCTGAGGATGGGGCGTTGCCTGTAGGTGTGCGAGGAGGGGTCTCGTCCCGGTCTGCCCCCTGCTTTAGGTCTGCTGAGCCAATTAGGACAAGAAAGGCATATCAGTGATTTCATTTATTTATTTTTAAGTAACCTAAGTTGTCATGCAAATGTTTTTGGGGATAAAAAAAATATCTAGCCTCTCTATTTCAACAAATCTATCTTACAGGAAATCTCTGTAGGCTGCAAATGTGACCGCATACAGATGCAGTTAACACCCTCCAGCAGTGGCTGCCAGCAGAGAAATTCAATAGTAAAGACTGATGTTAGTGCAGCAAAAGACCAGTGTTTGAGCTGTGAGAGGCTGGCAGGTGAATGGGAGGACATATTGCAGCTCATTTCTTTTCCTCTTTTTTCCAGTCACACTGGGTTATTCAAGATGTCAGGCAAATTTCTTTTAAATATGAGATTGCAAACCTCTGCCAATGTAAACAGTTTCTTTTACTCTGTGTTCCAACTCAAAACATCACTCACAATATCACTTTGGATTTGGGGTGAGACTAACTTTCTGAGAGATGCCTCAGGCAGGGAAGCAAACAAAGGCAAAGAAAAACAAGAGGTACCAATGATAAAATCGTTTATTTTATATATCAATATGATTCCTTGGAGAAATCACATACTAATATGATTTAATTTTAAATAGAGAAAAAAAATGACAAAATAAGATACACTCAGTCCCTTTCTGTTCGTCCGTTCTGTCATTCTCAGCGACTGCCAAATAAACAAACTGCAAGTTGTTCAGTTTATATATTGTTATTTTAAACACACATGCTTTTATTTTTAATTATTATTTAGGACATGAACTCCATACTCAACCATCAAACTTGTACCTGTCCTCAGCAAATGTCTTTTATATTTTGTATCGTACAAATAAACCAGGTCTGTGAGACACGGACTGGATTGAAATAATGGTAATAATAGTTATTATAAATCCTGATTAGCTGTGTATTATGACATTACACTTAATACTGTTTCACGGTATGACTCAGTTGTAAGGTACCAAATGATAACACTGAACAAGCGGGCAATCTGAGTCCAGATGTATCTGCTTTAATGGACACAGATCGTCACCTCCTCTCAGCGTCTGAAGTTAGATAACAACAGCTCCTGGTCTCCATAAGGTTATTCATTTGTTCCACTGACAAAGCACAAGTCCTGGATGTGTACTGAGACATATTTGTCTTCTTTATAATCAGGAACACACTGTGATCACAGACAGGCCTGATGATATTAGCAGAACAGCACCACAATGAATGAACGAAACACAAATATAGACGCCCTTCCTCTTCCTCCCCTTCTTCTCCATCTCGTCTTCGTGTCGTTCATTGTTTTCTCTGTCCTCCCAGTTCTTTTTTCATTTCTCTCATCTATTCATCTGTCTTTTCTTTTACTCTCCCTTTCGTCCCTCTTTTCACTTCCCTCATCTCTTCTTTCCTCTCTGCCTCTGTTTCTCTCTTATAACAAATTCATCTTTCTCTTCTACTACAACCAAGAGGAGGTGAATGAATACACCTAACTGCACCTAATTTTTAAATTAAATGTTGAAATCATCCCAAATGTGGTGTATAAATCTCATTTTAAGACATACAAGTAACACTACACATCTCACCATTAGCTTCATTGTCTGAGCCAGACGACCTACTCTGACGCAGCGGATATCTTTTGGCTGTGGTGTTTGTCACCCCCTGTTGGCTTCGTGTGATTCTGCGCCCAGAGGAAAAGACAGACGCTGCCACTACTGTTGCTGCTGCCGACTCTGCTGCTGAATCCAGGCCTTCATCGGGACCCGCGGCTGCAGGAGAACTGCTCCGTATGGAGCTGCAGTTTTCTAAAGGGGACGAGAAGAGAAGGGCAGTGTGACAGAGAGAAAAGGGCTTGAATGCCGAGCTGAACTGATCAGTAGGTAAAGTGATTAGTTAATCGACAGAGAGATCATTGGTAACTATTATCATAATCAATGTGATTTTCAAGCAACAATGACAAATATTTCCTTGTTCCAACTTCTAAATTATGGTGAAACAATACATTACAATACAATACAGAAATCTAACTGAACAAATGGGCTAAAAGCTTTCCAGATCCTAGACTGATTTCTGAAACCTAAGCAGAAGTCTGTGACTGACGAACTCCAAGCAAAAGTGATAAGAAAGAGAGAGAGAGTTACTTGTTTCGAACGGCCTCAGTGGTTATGAAGAGTCTAATCCTGCCACAGAAAAGAACACTGAACCTCTGACTGATTCCACTTCTTTCTGGAGAAAACTCTGTGCTGTGCCTCTGTGAGGACTGAGGCGGCGTAGCCAACTTCTCTCAGTAACAAAAAGAAGAGGAAGCAGTGTCGGCCTTTCTTTCTCTGTTGTAAATCCCCTCTGGCAGCCACAGCAGAAAGAGGTCACACAGGGTGTGTTTGTGTGTCTGTGGTGGGGGGAGGTCAGGCTGTCTGAACCCATTCATGCTTTATCACTGCCCATATATAATAGCTAACTGTTGAAGGGAGGGGGGGTTTGAAGTCTCCCTGTGGTCTCTGAAGGAAAACATACTTCCTCATTAAAATGACTCACATAAACTAAACTGCACTGCATGCAGACATTAAATATGATATTAAATATAAGAATAGATAAAATATGTATGATTTAAAAACGAAAGTAAAGGTCAGTACAGGCCGACAGCAGAACACTAAACTGTCATATTATAAATAGGTTTAATTGTACCCGCAAGGAAAACAGGCAGGAAAATGGTACTTCAAACTTTTACAGCAAGATAAAAGGTTAAAGAGCCAAGAAAAGGCCTTCCTAAAGTTCTTGATACACTGATGTTAAGTTAATGGTGAAATAAACTGGTGCAATTACACTAAGTGTAAAAGGTTAATGGGCCTACTGGATTTTTACTTCTGTGCAGTAAATGGAAAGATTTTGTTCTTATAAACTGGTTTGAGGAAAACATAGAACCTTTAAAGTAAATTACTTCAACACTTCAAATGTATGAATTATCAGCCATAAGACATCTTAAGAAGAATAGCAAACGGGGAAAATAGAAGCTATATGAGGGACTTCTATAGCTTAGAGAGGAATAAATAAATAAATAGGTTAGCTTCAGTTGTCTGCGTGCTAACATTTCTGTTCTGTCATGTCTATGCATTGTGTACTGTGTTTACAACTGGTTTATGTGACTTCTTGTACCTCTTACAATGGATTATTTTACAAAAACTTCACATATTTACCTTGCGAGCTCTGACTGAGGCGCAGTGATGCGCGAGTCAGGCGCGTGCTGCTGCGCCTGTGCGCGCTCTCGTTAACCTCGGTGTGCTCGAGGTCGGCGGAAAAATCCGAGTCCTCAGTCCCGTCCGAGCTGCTGCCTGCGGTCCTCTGGAAACAACAATCATAAGCAATTTGTGTGATTCAACGAATCGCCTGCGCTGAAAACTGCACTGTGTACGATCAGTTAAGATCTGTGTCGTTTTGTTTATTTGTTTGTTTGTGTTTACCAGCGGATAATTTAACAAAGATCCCATACTGGGGGGACGAGCATCACCCACTTCACATCACCTCCGGCTCTTCACCCACTCTTATAACGATGGGCTTGTCAATAAACACTCAGAATGAACCTAATCGGCATCACTACGGACACGGACCCGAATAAAGCCGACTGCGTCTGTTGCATCACGACGCCTGAGCGCACCTCCCGCGTTAATTTCCAGGTTGTAATCTGTTGAAGTCGGCTGTTTGAACAGAGGACAATTTCCAATGGCGCCTAACTACTCAGCAAAACCAAATGAACTCATGAAATGTCCCAGAAACGTATTTTGCGGCATGGTTTGTCGAAACTGCAGGCTGTCACAAGCTGCCTGCCACACGGACCGAGTGGGGTGAAGCTGATAACCGAGGCGTATGAGGGGCTCACACTACAGAGACCAAAATCCGGCTGGGTGGGGGTGGGGTAAGGAGACTAGCAGTAGCCAACATGTCATTTGCATTTCACAAATATCATACTGGGGGCCTCTTCAATCCTCTCAAATAATAGCCCGAGTGTGCCACTATAGGACCACCTATTGTATAATATTAACCCAATCGGTAAAAATAAATAAATAAATACTATGTAAGTTTTCCTGTATATCATTCGTTCAACGTAATTCTGTTCATAATCATACTTTAGCATGCTACATTCATGACTGCTTTATTGCATTAATTTCCCCACTCTTTATTATTTTACTATTTTAGATCCATCTTTATATTTGAAAAGGTGACACATTAGTCCACATTAGTTTCATGAAATTTAAAAAATATGGAAAGCTACACATAATAAAGAATAAACATTCGTTTAAAGCTGTAATTGATACAAAATATGTACAGTAGAGCATACAGAAAATAAAAACATTATACAGTAAATCGAAATAAAGAAGCTTTATATGAGACAATACCCTCAGCCAGTTCACATAAATATACTTAATGTGCATAATGTAAGCCTAATGTGTGCAAAATAATATGGATAACATCGCTGTTAGGCTAGTTTTATTACTACTAAACTGAAATACAACACTTAAAGATGAAAACAGGCAACATACAAGTGGACAGAAAATATCGGGAAAAATAAACTAACATCACTCTATAAGCATGGACCACTAGCGCACATTACGGTAAGCGCGTTTGACAACTTCACAACAGAAAAAAGGGCGCTCAATTTGCATACAACCAATGAAATTGAACAGGAGGCGGGGCCTGAGATACCCGAACCAATGACCGCAAAACTTTCTTGATTCTGTCCAATCACAGCGTTGTTTTGGTACGGACGCGTCGTTTCATCCTGCACCCAAAGAACAGCCTGTTCCCTACTCAGCAGTTAAAGCTGCCGTTATCGACGTTAACGTAGGTCAGCGTCTCTCCATCGGTTTATAGAAACCTGAACAAAAGTCGCGAAGCCCAAAATGTCAAAGCCCTTCTTACTGTACCCCGAAGAAGTGACACTTAATAGACAACAACACATTCTTGCAACTCAGCAATAAACATGAGTTAGCTTAGCTTTTAGCAACAACACGAAACGGCAGTTGAGTTGAGTGGTTCTACTAACACTGAAATTCAGCACACGTCTAAACGTCATAAATCTTATCTCTCTGAATGAGAATCGCATTTCAGCTCGCAGGCGGTCACAGGTTTTTGAACACAACTTGAGTGCTACCCCTGCGTTGGCTAACATTAGCTATGACGTTATGTTGTTGTGTGTCCGAGCTGCAGTCTACTCTTAGGGGTGAGTCTGCAGCAAACATCTGCCTCACCTTTCTCCGGGGCATTTTCAGAGATATGACGTATCGCCTCTGGCAGATTATTCCTCCGCACTGGGGGAGCAGTTTACCTCAGGCCGTATAAACGAGAACAACAACAAACCGCCAGCTTTTGACATGAGCCAGCTCAGCTGAAAAAAAAGCGCATCAAATTTGTCCGCACTTCCTTGAGAGTAGGGCGCAAGCCCGTTCGTTTTTCAGGTACGTTGACAAAATGCCTCCGGGTGGAACATACAGCCGTGGTGGTTCGTTAGATTCAGATCATTAACATCAAATTTAGGTTTAAAATCGCCCTCGAGCGCAATGTGGTTGGGTGTGGAATAATTTAAAATTTTAATTTTAAAATAGTAGGCATGATGGCTTGGTCACTCAAAACATTATCTAGTTAGATGTTCACAGCAGTAACTAATCAAACAGGCGTTACAGATAAAACCCTAAAACTCATTCCATGTTTAAACCAATTTGCTTTTGCTAAATTTGCTGTCGGTGACTCACAAAAACTGTAAAGATGAAACAGAAGCAGCACACAACACCGGAAGAGAGCAGGAGTGAAACCTCTCGCTCTGCGTAGTTCAAGCTAGCTCAGTAGGTCTCTATGGGGTTTCATAGGAAGGGAAGCTAGCACGTTGCATCTGACGTGGAGTGAGACCCCACTCGGCTTCCTGCTGGCGAGTTCTCTTTAATATCTCTTTAGGTACCATCTTACAAGCTTCAAAGCGAGGGTTCTCTGCCCGAACGCCGTCCAGAAACGAATACAGAGCACTGGAGAAATTTGCCTCCTCACTGGTTCGTAACTATTATGGCTGGTAGCACCGCCAAGACAGTGTACGATATTTTTCAAAGCATGGAGTACGGACCAGCAGCAACTTCCAGCTCTGCCACTGCACAGGTAAAGTTCCCAGACGATTGTTCATCAGAGGAATAGATGCAAAGGCTATGGTTGGTAGAATTATATTATGCTGCTTAGTGGCAAATGGTATCAAGTTTTTGTGCACATTAGTGTTGGCGGATACCTGCTAGACTGTTTGACCCATGTGAGGTTCATTAACTGTTAGCAGACTGTAACTCACAAGGCAAACATGTGACTTAAGTTAGTTATGAAATGTCAATGGTGAAGCCAGGCCAGATGTTTATACACGTTTCCACTTAAGAGAACTTAACCCACTGATTTTTATTAATCACTGATTTTTATTAATCAGTGGGTTATCATTTGCCCCCTAGAGTCAAAACACCTTTTAAGACTTGGATTCCTGATGCAGCAGTTGGTTTAGTAATTTCCTAGTGATGTAGATGTTTATTGTTTCATGTTGTTTGAGAATTAGTAAAATTTTCCCATATCCAAGTACAGTCTTTATATGTGTTGAAACACACAGTGTCCTGGTAGTTAAGCTATACTGTCTTTGTGCTACAATGACAGACTGGTTCACTGCATGAAAAACGCAGCAGTACAATATTATGTTGTGATATTAGAGTTTTTGGTTCCAACCATCATCACCTTGTCCTAGATTAGAGCACGTCCAATTTAACAGATTCATCTTGAAAGACATGGACACTGGGTTACATTCCTCACTGTTTCTCCCTGCAGCCACTTAAAGTCTGAGTTAAGTGTCAAGCTATATGAAACATATATGAATACATATATTATACTAAGTCGCTTTCGTTCCACTTTAGTTAATTCAATTTAACTTGACAAGTGACAGTCTGTTGGTTAAAAAAAACACATAACCACGAGTCTTTAGTTTGGAGTATATCAGAGCAGCTTTAGGTTGATCTTTGTTGCTAACTGAAGATGAGCTCTGTGGTTCAGAGAGAAGGTGAGCTCTGCACTTTGGTCTTCTGTCTGTAAATAGTTGACACACTCAGTCTGCCCAGCCTGCATTTTAACAGTCACTGTCCAGCAGAGGAGGCGTCTTCCTGACCAATAATATGTGAGCCTAGGTTTGGGCTCATAGGCTTTGTTCTGGAGTCAGATCTGAATGATTCAGCTGAGACAGACAGTTCAAACCTGAGCATGTGAATTTACTTCTCATTCACCTCATTCACCTTCTGTAAATATATCAACATTTTCTTTGAGCTCTGTTTACAATGACAAGTCTCTCCATCAGTGCTCTGACAGTACATATTTCTGACAGCTGTGCACATGCCAGAAAGTGTCACGTTGCTATGACAACCGGCAGTTAAGAGCCGTCATGTCACTGATCTTTGTAGCAGCATTACCACATATTTAACAGGATTTTTCATGATGATTTCATTGTTTTTTTTCCATATTTCTTTCATTTTGATGTTTACAAACATAAAACACAGTTAATGTGGACATTGTTTGTTAATGTGGGGAAACTGTACTATACCTCACCCACTTTGAGAGCCACTGACACAGTACATGCATGCTTTTGTGAGCACTAATGTTTTTTCTGCGTTTTGGGTTTACTTACTGCTGTCTGCTTGTCATCAGAGGTTAGGTTTCTGTATTTTAGGCTTTTCCTGCTCTTTTAACATTGTCTGTTAATTTCTTGTCCATCAGGCCTGGCTGGATCATCATTCTCCTTCTCTGGGTCTGTTCATCGATGGCAAGTTTGTCTGTCCAGCAGACAGACAGACTCGCTCCCTGGTTAATGCTAAAGGTAATTAACAGTCTGAATTTGCAGTGCATGGAAAGTCAGGTGATTTAGCTTGTTCGAGGTCAGAACTTTGTAATCATCTCACATGGCAGATAATGAGGAAACTGACCACACTCATCCTTTTTTACTGCTCTGCTCTCCAGGTGGTACTGTGTGCAGCACTGTGTGCGCTGTCGATGACGATGTTTCCCAGTGTGCCTCCTCAGCTGTTACTGGCTACAAGGCCTGGAGCGGGATGACCTGCTACAACAGGTCTAAAGTGCTGCTCAGGTAGGACAAACTCAGCACTGATTGTTTTACTGTAGAGATATTTTTTAGCCAGTTTACCACCAGTCTACTCCACTCTCACAGTGTGTGGCTTTGCTTTTGTTTTGCCTCTGTAACAGGTTGGTGGGCATTCTTGGGCAGCACAGTAAGTGTGTGTCGGAGCTGTGTGAGCTGTGTGAGTCCTCCTGCTCACCCTCCACCCTGGACAGACTGCTGCAGTACTACAGCAGCTGGGCTCAGCTCAGAGACACTCTCATCACCAACTGGACGCCACTGGGTGAGGGAATGTTGGTGTGTTTACACAGAGGCATTTAGGTTTAGAATTCATTTTTGTTTTTTAATTTTTAAAAAAAATCTAATTTAGTTTGATTTTCCTTCTTTTCCAGGTGTGGTGGCGGTAGTTGTCTCTGACGACTGCTCCCTCTATTCCCTAATGCTCAAAGTGCTGCCAGCACTGGCCATGGGTAAGAAATACACAAACACTGTATTAATGAGACAGACACTGAAAGTGAAGTTCCCTTGTAATTCCGGATAAAATACTGGGCTGCAACTAATGATTTGTTTTATAATTGTCTGCCCCCCCCTCTCAGGCAACTCTGTCATTGTTGTCCCTGGTCAGAGCACTGCCCCTCCAGCGCTCTTGTTGGCTCAGCTTTTTATGAGTGCAGGACTTCCTGCTGGGGTTCTTAATGTTCTAACAGGAAGTGACATGTCGCTTGGTGCCAAAGTGGCCCAGAACCCTGGCATCAGCCACGTCACCTACAGCGGCAACAAGCAGGTGTGTGTGAGAGAAACTTGGTGGTACATTTCTGACAGGAGAAATGTACCACCAGTGTACCTACATTATGTGTTGTGATGTTTACAAAGTGGTTAATACCTCCGAGTTGTTCTTCTCTTACAGGATGGAGTAATGTTGTGTAAGGCCACAGCAGGGATGGGCGTTCCCGTTTCTGTCTCCCCCTGCGTCGGTGCCACATGTCCCTTCATCATTTTTGAGTCAGCTGACATTGACAGCGCTGTGGATGGAGTGATAGAGGCAGCCTTCAAAAAGAAGAAAGAGGTGATTCACATAAAAGGTCACATGAGACCAGCATATCCTACAAGCTCTTTAACAGTCGTCTCTTCCTCTCACCCCTCAGGTCCACTGGGTGTTGTGTGTGCAGGAGAACGTGTTGGACAGTGTTGTGGCCCGTCTCAGGCTGCGTATGGCAGGGATGAAGTGTGTTGGCCTGTTCAGCGATGCAGACAAGGCCCTGGTGGACACTGCAGTACAGGAAGCTCAGCAGCAGGGGGCCACGGTCAGTCAGAAAAACTGTGTAGTGACTTTCAAAATGAGTTCACACTGTTTTTTTTTTTTGTCATCAGTTGACCAAGCTACTTTTTCTAATTATAATCACATAATGAAAAAGGCTGGTACTCCCTGTGTTTAGCTCTCAGTATTTTCAGACCTACTCAGCCACACAGTCCTCTCGATTGCTGTGCTGATGTTATGCTGTCCAAAACTAATTATTTTACCCTCTCTCCTTAGCTGGTTCAGTCCTGCGCTGCCCCTCCTTCAGGTGCCCTGTACCCTCCCACGGTGCTCTGTGGGGCCGCGCCCTCCTCTCCATTTGTGGTCAGCCCTTCTCCTGGACCGCTGCTGCCTCTCATGACCTTCAGAAGCAACACAGAAGCAGTGACATTGGGTAAGGAGGCCTCTGTGGATACAGATTCAAGTGTTAGCATAGTTGAAGCAGTGAAGAAGTTATCGGACTTGAGTTGAGTTAACATATGAGCATTTCTGTTCTAAAACTGGCAGCTCATCTTCAGTTTTTTTACACTGTATTTTCTCTGCAGTTTCTCTGTTCAGTAAAATCCATTTCAGAGGAATATTACACCTTGTGTTTTATCCGTGAATTTCTGCTTGAACCACAGTAATGGACTTTGTTCCACACAGGGAACCACAGTCCTCATGGCTTGGCAGCCTCCATCTGGACTGAAGACCTCACTCTGGCTCTGGAGACAGCAAAGAGGTACACACATTCCCACACTCATAAGTCTTCCTCTTCTTTGTCTTCTTCTGTTTGTTTTTCAGTCGCACCTTAATTAATATTCTTGTATGTTCTTCCCACTGATGTTTTGTTCCTCTTCCTCTCTCCCCAGTCTGTCAGTGGGATCAGTGTGGGTGAATTCCCACTCTGTGTCTGACCCTTGTCTGCCTGTCTCAGGTCACAAAGACAGCGGCACCTGCACTGACGGAGGACAGGAGGTGTGTTTCAGTAGTTTCTCACGCTGTTAACACTTTGACAGGAGACACCTACGGAGCCCCAACATGTATTAATAAAGACAAGAGACACAGACTTAAAGATGAAGACAATCTAATGAAGATAGAAGAGTTTATAAAGTGAAGCTACAACAGAATGCAGCACACTAACATTGAGTGCACTGGGTGGTGTAGTGTCATGCCAAAAGTTGGCTACAGATTCAGATGAAAAGACCGGATCAAAATTAGTACTTGTAACTTCACTGTCACACACAGTGTGGTAACTTTGAGTACTGAGATTTATTTGCAGTTTCCTGCTTTGTATTTGTACACAGACGTTCAGAAAAGCATTTCTTTTTTCACTGTGTCTTTGAGTAACTTTACCACTGACATCCTTTATTCACAGACTTTTTTTTAACAAATACAAATCTTTACCACACATGTTCAAACTTCAGTTTCTCAACAAAAGAGTAAAAAAGTAAAAAAGCAAACTCGGTTTCATTTATTTTACCAACTGATTGTGGTGGTAAAAGGAATAATACAGGTTTTTCTTTTTGCACTCCATCTTAATTATTTAAATAATATTATTTATGTGATCTACTCAGCTATATCTTTGACATGTCTGATAACCTTTTACTTCATTCAGCTCTGGAGCTCCATAGACTCTAGCTACTGCAGGGATAAAACGTAACAGGAGAATCTTACTAACCAGAAGAGTCTTGTGCTGTATGTTGACCTCCTCTCTGCTTTCTTCCAGGGTCTGTACCAGTTTCTTCGTCCATCCTATTCTTCTCCTCCTCTTCCTCGTTCCTCCCCAGTGTCTTTGGACTACACAAAGTTTGGAACAGCAGCATCTCCTGCTATCATTCCTGATGATTCAGACCCTGCCAGGTGGGTTTGTAATGCTCTCTTTACTTAAAGGCATGTTCATAAGGCACCATAGCTGCACAGTTAGCACTCTGCGCTTATCAGAGAACTATCACCATAATATAATGCAGGTAGAGTTAAGGAGATGATATTCTCTGCTTCTGTCAGTTGTTGGGTGCACATGTGTCTACATGCACCAACACTCCCCTCCTCTCCCCTCTGATCCTCAGTGCTCCCAAGTCCTACCTGCAGTTTGTTGGAGGTAAGGCGTGTAAATCTGAGTCTGGCTGCAGTGTGGCTGTGCAGCCAGCAGGAGGCGGCAGCGTGTTAGCCTACTGTCCAGATGGAGGCCGGAAAGACGTCCGTAACGCTGTGGAGGCAGCTATCAAAGTCCAGCCTGGGTGAGAGCTTTGGCACACAAAGAACTCTCACATACACACACACACATACACACACACACACACACACTTTAGCAAGTGTGGGATATCAAAGTCCAACTAAAAACAACAAATACATATTGTGCTTGCAAACTCACAAACCCAGAGGACATATATAAACATGTCCAATGTAGACAAGAGCTGTGTCCTGTTCCAGAGAGGACACTTAACAAACTCTTAACCTAACCCTGAACTCAGAGCTTTCAGTTTCAGAGCAGCCGATCAGAGTGTTTTAGGTTAAGTTTGTGGATGGTGATTGGGGGAAAAAAAGCCATTATAAATATTAAAAATATTTTATATACAGTCAATGCACACAAGTGAAACAGAGAAAGAACCTAAATTAGAATTAAATTGGATTTGGATTTAGGTGTGTACATATTAAAATTGGCTCAACAGCATCCAATGACTATATTTCAGTGTGTTATAAATTTGTATAGCCATTGTAAAGTAACTATAGTCACGTAAATCTCTCGAACAATGAGGAAATGACACCATGTGATAAACCCAGAGTTTAAAGCCTTCTTAGTGGAAAAAATACACGCAAACATTTTGTATCACATTATATTTTAAGGATATTTTGATCACAGGTGAAATTTCTGTCTCTGCTGAACTTTAACCTTAGAACATTTTCGACCTTGACTGTGTAGTAAGGTCTTTCTCACAGCTTCTCTTTCTTACCAAAGGCTCATCAGTTGCTTCACTACAGAGCAAATGATGTATACATTTCTTTGAATAAAGTCCTAACATGTCAGTGACCATTAACTAAAAGATAATATGATAACCTAAAATTCACACAGTTTAATCCTGTTTGATGTTTTCCAGTTACAGGCCATTTATGTGTCATGTGTTGTGCAATTGTGCAATATGGCCCAGGCTGAAACACTTGTCTGTCTCCTTGTCCTAGTTAAAGTGCTGTTACCGTTAATGCTAAACAGAGCTTTCGGTGTTTGCCAAAACTGTATTTAGAGGTGAAATGTGGCCTCCATAAAGATTTATTCCGCCTTTCAGGCTTTCATCAGGACACATGTGTAGGAAGATATTTCACAACCCAGTGGGCTGTGTGTGTTTATCTAGTCCAAGTCCACCTGGACTTTGGAAGCTAATAAAAAAAGACAAATATGCTGTGTCATACATATAATATATAAACAACACATAAACAAAGTACAACAGCAGAATTTGATGCACTGAAATCTAAACCATTACAGTTTATGCTCAGTATGGTTTCTCTGCAGGACATTCATACGTTTCCATGAAATGTAACCAGACAAGCAACACAGTTAGTAATATTTCTTTCAACATCCCTCCCCTCCTCCAGCTGGATGAAAAAAAGTCCATCTGCACGCGCTCAGTCTCTCTACTCTCTGGCCAAGGGCCTGGAGGCAAAGGGGCGGGACATAGCTCTGTCAATCAATGTCCAGACAGGTGTGTCAATGGACGAAGCTGAGAAGGAGGTGGACCTCAGCATTTCAAGGCTCAGTGATTGGGCAGCTTACTGTGACAAAGTCCAAGGAGGAGCTCTGGTGAGGCTTTTTATTTTATACAAAATAATTTCAAGACTTTCTGTTACTGTTACCTTGAGTAACTGTTTCCCTCTCATCCAGCCCATGCCACAGTCTGGCTCTGCTCTCTCCCTCCCTGAAGCCCTGGGAGTCCTGGGGCTCATCCTCCCAGACAAGAATACCCTCCTCTCCATGGTAACACTTCTTGGTGCAGTCATTGCCACCGGCAACGCCGTCATCATGGTCCCCAGTCAGAAATTTCCACTGCCAGTCTTGGCATTCATTCAGGCAAGTGTTAAGCTGTTCAGTGTGATATGCAGCAAGTTGGTTCAGGAAGGCATCTGTGTTTTTTCCAAACACATCATGCAAAGTAACATTACCACAAAATATCAGGCAGCATAGTAACAAACACAGGAGCCACAAACTAGAACTGACTACAGAAGTTTAGGGCACGAGAATTCAGAAATGTATTCTGGAGGCTTCAGCCTGTAGTATCAAGTGAATAATTTAACATCTATGTCGAATTCTAAACCCCACTAGCAGCCAGCTGAGAAAGTCCAACACTTCCTAATCTTTATCTTTGTTAGAATCTGCAGTGTATTGAATTACAATAATCTAGTCATTAAGGCTCAAAAGCATGAATTCATGTATCAGGACTTTTAAAAAGAGAACATATGTCTGACCATATAAATGTTTTTGATTGGGAAAAGCATGACTGCACAAGTTTCCTTTACAATTGAAAAAATCCAGACAGGAGTCTTAGTCACACTAAGACAAATCTCAGCATGTAGTTTGATACTAAAGCAACAATTTAAAAGGCCCCATGTTAATGTATACTTAAAAACAGACTCTTTACGTATGTAAGAACAGCTGCATCAGATGTAGCATTAGTAATTGTAACTGAAAACACCTCTGTACGACTGTTAATGTATCTGTAAACACTGATTTGATTTTATAACCTCCTCTTCCTCCTCAGGTGCTCCAGTCGTCAGACCTGCCTGCAGGTTTGGTGAATGTCATTTCAGGAAGCAGGGACCAGCTGACAGTGGCTCTGGCTAATCACAGTGTTATCAAGGCCATCTGGTACTGGGGCAGTGCTGAGGTGAGGGCAGAACACCAACACACACACCAGTCTTCAAGTTTTGTGAGGAAGTGCATGTAGAGCTTCTAAATACAGAATTAGTTCAAGTGCAAACTCTCAAAGGAACAATACTGAAGACACCTTACCACACGTCATCCTTTTGTCTCCTGCTCTCCGATTTTCTGCCGTAGGGCTGTCAGTACCTCCAGTACACCTGCACCAGCCCTCTGAAGACCCTGTGCCTGTTCTGCCAAAAGGATGAGGAGGAGACAGATGGTGGGAAGGACTGGACTCAGTCTGATCCTGCTCTTCTGGAAGAAATGTGGAGAAACAGTGTCCAGTGGAAGAGTGTGTGGATTCCCACTGCATGAGTTACAGACGTCCACTGTTGTCACACCAGTCTATTGAGTACAACTGTGACCTGTATTATGTACAGGTCACAGTAACTGTAAAGGAAGGTTTAAATACTAACTGACCATGAAAACCATAACATGTCTATGAAATGAGAAGTGAACAGACAACAAATGCTCCCAGTACCTGACTGTTTGCTGAGCCCTGCCCCCTTAGTTACTGTCACTATGCTTTCTGTGGCAGATTTGTCATAGAAATATGGAGATTCTTAGTAATTTTTGAAACAATAGATCCTTGATTTCAGATCTCAAGTTATGAGTGAGTGAATCTCAAGGAGATTAAATATATGAACAGATTTAATGTGGGGGTTATAGCAGGAGTACGCCACAGAGGCTCAGTCTGGGCTGAACTGCAGAAATAAGAAATAATAATAAAGCACTTACAACAGAAAGGAGGTTTGAAAGGACTACTGAAAACGGAAACATACTTCGATGAAGGTCACATGTTAGTAGCATTGCTGAAGATTATGTTTTTATGTTGCAAGAAGTTTATCACTGGTACTAAAAAGGTAAACATGTACAAGGGGTGAGTTCATGACACATTACTTCACTGTGGTAAGGACAGCCTGTTTATTCTTCTCACATCGTCAAACTAGCAAGGCAATATAAACACAGAACAACCAACAAATGTTCTATTTAAAGAAGCAGCAGCAGAAATGTTTGTCTGCATTAGCTGCACTGTTTGCAGTGCAAGTTACAATAAATAGTTAAATGTAATGGTATTGCAATTTTTTTGTGTTTTTGCTAGTACGGATGACAGTGAGTGATTATAAAAGGGTTACATATATAATACTAGCTAGTCAGACCAATTCAATGTTGGTTTGCCTTACCTGATGACCTGATGTCTTTCTACCTCTATCTTTTGATCTCTGTCTTTTCTCTGAGTCATTACGTTTCTGCTTGGTTTATTACAAGAAGCCAAAGCTCAGCATTTGTTTTCCCTTTACACAGTCTGCAACTTGAAACCTCATCTGCCTTACAGTTCTGTCGATGACTGAGCAAATATGAACTCAATCCACAATTTGCTGATGTAATGTTCTGAATATCTTTATTACTGTACAATAATGCTACTTTTAGCCATGGAAACATTCCCTTTGAAATCTAGTTTGCTTGCATGTCCATGTTCACGTTATTAAAAAAAAAAGCTTTTCAAACCTGTATGTGTGTTTCCAGAGAATGATACTGTAGGTTTCACTGTCTAAAAGCCATAATTAAAAGATAATTTAATGAATTTACACATTCTCTTGTCATGATTTTAGCCGAGCCGTTGGTACTTGGCCTGTTGTTTGTCCACCATTTTAGTCCCGACTGAAAAACCCCAACAACTGTTCAAAGGCTTCTCATAAAAATTTGTAGAGACATTTATGGCCTCCAGATGTTGTGATGTATCCTAATGACTTTTCTCCATTAAGTTCTCATTTGAGTTTTTGAGTGAAATGTCAGCTATTGTATAGATTGCCTTTAAGTTTCACAGAAGACGAACTGTAATAACCTACAAAAGGAAAAAAAAATAACAAATTGAAGGTGGCTTGCAGTTTACTGTGAATTATCCAGAGAAATTGAAATGTAACTCTTTGCCTCAGTTACAGTTTTACACAGTCATCCCTCAGAGCTGCCCAGTATAACAGCAAACATTTTGACCTGGCAAACACAGGTGTTAGCAGTAATCATGAAGTGCTCTGCAGCATTGCAAGCATTGCTAGAATGGAGACGTCATTAAAGTTATTTATTTCACCTGTGCATGTCCTGCTTTAACAAGTTAACTGTGAAAAAGCTAAAGGACTCATCTGGGAACAACAAGGACGCAAATGTTGCTGGCACAACACAGCGCAGTAAGATTTGTTCAGAAAAATTAATGAAAAGTCCGATACAATGCAAAAAAGGCACCAGAGCCTTGGTGTCCTTTGTGTCCTACACTAACACTACAGTAAAACATCTATGTCCATGCACAGTTACTGGTTCCTTTTTTTTGCTTTCCAGTTCCTCTTTTTCTTCTCCAAAACTGGTTCCATCCAGCAGAACCATGAAGTAAACTTCCAGTCAGTCACAAGACCAGATCCGATCTCTGCCACCCGGACCACAAGAGAACAAATTAACAGGAAGAATGGCCTTGAAACTGAAATGCTGAGTCACAACAATGACTCGGCAATCCACAGCGGAATCTGATGCTACTTATGCAGAGGACTACCCATGCTACATGACTCAGCACAAAATAAGAAAGGCAGAGGCGAAGGTGCTGTTTAAACTGCTGAGTCACTTCTTTGAGAATGTGGGATATAAAGTGAGCATGTGAAATATGCATTAAAAGAACAAGAAGTTACAATGCACTTTTATTTAACTGTGTGAGTACTGAAGTGAATCTGAAGCCATTCACCCCTACATGACATCCTGTTTTTAGCCTCTCCTTTCTTACATCTGTCTGTGTGGTTCACATTGTTTCACAGAGCAGCCATAGTTATCTGTTAATACCTGGCAACATTTTCTTTTTACTGACATTAACAATTTTCCATGCAGGTTGAAAGCTTTTATCTAAGGGTGATGTAACTTCCGAGAAAACTGTCTTCCAGGAAAGACCTGAGCTTCTAAAGCTGACAAACCACGTGTGCGTTTCCAGAGGAAAGCCTTCCTGAAAATTTCAATGCAGAGAACAGGTGTAAGACAAGAGGGGATGACAACAGAGTGGTTAGGTTCCAGTAAATACATAAATAATTCAATCAGAGTACATGTAGCACATGCAGTTTTTCTAGTTAAAGTTTGGCTCTTTGGACAAAATGCAGCCACACCAGTCGTACTGCATTTCATAAGATCAGTTAACATCATTCTTGAGGGAAAACTATGTCCATTGTTATAAAAGTGAGGAATGTGTTACCTGATCATCTAAAAAATATATACCAGACTGCTGGCATGTAGCTGTGATGTTATCTAACCTCCAGCTCTGGAAGCTATTGCTAACTACTAATAATGGGACAAATATATTAAAATATCAAATATTGCCTTTGAAATATGTTTGCTCCATAATGTCATTTAAAATTAAAGCTGTGTGTTATGAATTCTTCACTTTTAGTAAATGACTGCAAGTTAAGCACCGCTAAGAATTTTCACCAGTAGAGAAACCAAGTTTCAATGATTACTTTAGAGACAGACATTGTTGGGCTGCATGATGTGTATTATGTGAGTAATGACACGTTAAACCTAGAGGTTCACATTTAGTCGCCTTGGACTGCATAAAGGCAGCAACGGGTCTAAGACCAGAGGACCTCTTTTAAAAAGAAACAGTTAACCTGTGCAAGTTTATTGCAGCTGATAACCAAGAAATCAGTATCTGTATGTATCTACACATTAGTCGCCACATTAGCTGGACAGATACAGACAGTATGATCTAAAAGGTGTGTGGGTTCCAATAAAGTTTCACAGAGTGGAACATGAGGCTTTTGGTCCTGAGCTCTCGCTCCTCTCTTGCCATCTTAATGTAGCACACAGCTGCTTGAACAAAGCAACGACTGACAGGCCCTTAAAATCCACATGGGTTAGGCACTCGAATCAAAGAACAGCTGTATAAGTGGAAAATTTCTGGCTCACAGTGCTGTGTCAGTTTATTCTAGTCTGACAAAGATAAGTGATGGTATCTTATTCTGTTTACTTCAAATTTAAAGTAAAGACAGGCCATAGCTGAAGCACAGACAGCACATATAGGCTTACATGAGGACAAACCTCATCTCAAATATCAAAGTGTGTTTTTAATACCTGTTAGGACCAGCTTGGTTTACTACAGAGGATCATGATTAACAGAGCAGGTAGACTGTTTCAGGTTGTAAAATATTAGTGTGATTGGAAGCTTAGTGCAGTCTGTAAGTAACTGTATCATCTGAATCATTCCCTGTGGATACCCTAATCACAGTTTCATTAAACAAACATACTGTGTGTATTAGACTATCCATTTTCTAACTCTTCATGCTATTCAGGGTTCGAGCTGTAGTCTATCCCAGCGTGAAATTGGGCAGGTGGTGGTACACACCCGGGGGCTGACACATATACTGTTAGAGTTGAAAGGCTAACACGTTCTTAATGTGTCTCTCCACCATGTATTTGACCACAGTGAATCTCCTTATCCAAAGTATCTATCTAGTTTTATTATTTTAAAAAATGCCATTTTAGTCACAAATAAAATGTAGCTATAGTGATTTCTTGGCGCTGGTGTTGCTTCAGCAGTGACAGGACTTTTCAGCCTTAGCAGTGTCTCGTTACAGTCCTGTGGTATTGAGTAATGCAATAAAAACTACCCTGGTTGAAAACACGTTATCAGCAGTTTTTAGATATCATGCACTGTGTTTAGGAGGTAAAACGTTGTGCTTATTCTGGCCGTATGTGGCTGTACAGGCTCAAAATCAAACAATATTTAACCTTTTATCTAACCTAGTTCCATAGATTGCCTGAATGTTTCATGGACTACTAGACCACAATCCAGTACAGGATATAGAGAAGTTAGAGTAAACAAGAACCCCCACAGAGACTCTGAGATACACTGAAATTGCCCTAGGGAATGAAGAAAGTCTCTATCTATCTATCTATCTATCTATCTATCTATCTATCTATCTATCTATCTATCTATCTATCTATCTAACAAAACTAATGTAGGTGAAATAGTACTCACCAATATCTACTCACAGTTACAAACTGTTAGTCATTAATAGTTTTGCCACAGTGTTACCAGCTCTATAAAATTTTTCATTTGCAATTGCAAGCACTTGCCATTGTGCTTTTACCTGATAAGAAACAGTTTGGTTTAGTTGGTTTTCTACTGTATTGTAGCCTGGAGAAGCGGTTTTGTTTGTATTTACGAGTACTGTTGTGTTTTCATTTGTTTTTGTGCTATGTAAAAACGCTTTTGTTGTTGTTAAATAAAATGAAAAGGAAAAGAACCACGCGTACATGGAAATGCTTGACACGAATAATCTAAACAACTGAATCTACACTGAATTACAGTTCTAATAAAACGCAGCTTCTTATTTCTCGGAACTGCAAAAGTGCTTCGTCACTGCAGGTGACTCACTGTCAGCAGGTCAGCACAAATCAATCAAACATTAAACTTACATTGCATGAACACGGAGGAAAAAAATGCAACCTCGTCCCCTTTCGCACGCCTCGCGCACCACCTGAGCTCAGCGATTGGGGGACGTGTGCAGAGTGACGCTCCATCTGTCACGAGGTCTGCCTGGTGTATAAATACACGGAGCACCCCGCTGCCATTTCACACCCAGGGAAGATAGCCTTGAGGAGTTCTTGCTTCAACAGTGTTTGAACGGAACTTCTTCATTCATCCCGCTTTTTTTCCTCATCTGCACTGCCTTGCGAAAACTAATAACCTTTAATACTTGAACACTACAGAGAAAGTCGACGTAAAGCTCTATTTTTTGTACCGTTTTGCTAAGAAAAAGCACAAGCAACGCCAGCCAAAATGGAGTCCCAAGTGCGTCAGAACTACCACCGCGAGTGCGAGGCCGCCGTCAACCGGATGGTCAACATGGAGCTGTTTGCCTCTTACACCTACACTTCCATGGTGAGAACACTTTTAATATTCTGTGTAGTGCGCATTGTATATGCTTCGACTGTGTTTTGTCTCCATGGTTTATCCTCTACCCACGACAGCTTATTGTCTGACCTCAACTTAAAAAGGATTCAGACAATTAATTGCGTGTATTAGTCAATGTGCTGTAGCTGCATTTCAGTTGGAGCCTGAGTTATTTTCTTCTTCGTTGTTTATCACTGATGGGCAGGTGGCCAGATAAGGAGTGTCTGTTTACTTGCTCGCAACAAAAAAATGCTGCGTCATGCTTAGGTGGCTTGTAGCCTGTCTGTGTCTAAACCAACTTGACACTATGCGAAGTCATGACTCATGTGTATGACCACTGCCTGGCTGCATAACTACTGTTTGTCAGTGTTTTTTTTTTTCGTCAAATAATGATGGGTGTTGTCTAATAACAGTTCTTGTCCTCCTCCCTTCCTGTCCCCTAACAGGCCTTTTACTTCTCCCGTGACGATGTGGCCCTTCCAGGCTTCTCCCACTTCTTCAAGGAGAACAGCGACGAAGAGAGGGAGCATGCCCAGAAGCTGCTGTCCTTCCAGAACAAAAGAGGAGGACGCATCTTCCTCCAGGACGTCAAGGTCTGTAGAGATCGGAAAACTGGGCCTGTTATCACATGCCTAACCACACCCAGAGTCTGGTACAGATAAACTGGGAATAACACACAGTGTTGTGACTCATGTTTGACACCATCTTGAAGTGTCCTCAAAGACGTTAGAACTACATTTTAATCGAGCCGAATTGGCCCTGATTTGTTCATTATCTGTAATGTATTAATAACTCTTAGCTTCAGTGTTGTGGCAGTCTACTAGTTTTACTCTTATTACATCTCATGCTTGTCTATTTCACAGGCAAGATTTTCTCAGTATTCATTATCAAATAGCAGAGGTAATCCTCTGAGGCTGAGGTTGATGGACAGTGGTGTAGAGAAAGACTTGACTCAGATCATTGTGCAATGTGTACACAAGGCTTACCATATTGGGACTTCAGTCTCCTGTAATTAAATTGTTTTGTTGTTTTTTTTTGTTTTTTTTTTCTTCTGTAGAAACCAGAACGTGATGAGTGGGGGACCGGGCTAGAGGCCATGCAGTGCGCTCTGCAGCTGGAGAAGTCTGTCAACCAGGCTCTGCTGGACCTTCACAAGCTAGCCTCACAGCATGGAGACCCTCATGTAAGTTGTAGGGAGAGTCTGTTAATGTTGAGAGGAGACAAAGCAGTGTATTCAAGATTCATGAGAAGTAAAATTTGTAATCCTTCTGCTTTACCAAACCACTAATTGTTCTCTTGTCTGGTCCTCAGCTGTGTGACTTCCTGGAGACCCACTACCTGAACGAGCAGGTGGAGGCCATCAAGAAGCTGGGTGACCACATCAGCAACCTCACCCGCATGGATGCCCAAACCAACAAGATGGCAGAGTACCTGTTTGACAAGCACTCCCTGGGGGGCAAGAGCTAAATGCAACAGCTCAGGATTGAGCCTGGATTGAAAATCTTAACACAGGCTTTAACCAAGTGCACCCTTCTGCTCTAGCTGTTCATTCACCAAGCATGATCAATATCTAATCTGTTTTAACCTATAAAGTTGACTAGCTCTCGTACAATGTGGTGGTAGATCTGCTTTTAAATGTCATATTGAAAGATGAATGTTGGGTTATGGCTTTGCCTCATTACCTATAAGCCTCTTCCTGTGACATTTTTAACGAAGTGTGACTGAATGTCTTTCATCTGTTAATCTAAATAAACGTTTTGAGCTGGATTTTGGTGTCGGTGTGCATCAATGATGACCCGTCCATATTTAGCTAACAGATGTAGGTATGTTTATGGAGTCATGACTACACCTGACTACAATCTGAGTGAATACCTGAATAGTTTCCCCCCTAAAATGCTGACATACTGATTAACTGAATGTCCACAAGCAGTGCCATCTGGTCTACAAAACGTGTTTTTTTTTTTTTTTTTTTTTTTTGGTCCAAGCTCATGTTCTATGTGGAAACCAGGAGATGACTAGTGACTTTTTCCTGAGCTTTAATAGGTTGCAGCAAATCTCAGAATTGTATTCAAGTACAATACTTAGATACTCTTTAAAACTAAACATTGATGTAAAACAATATAACTTATTCTACACATTAATTGACAGCATAATATTTAGGTATTTTTAGGGTTGGGTGGCAACATCAAGAGGGCTTTTGGGTTGTTTTGTAAAGGTTTATGCGCCATCTGATGGAGATACGTGTTACTGCACTTCACATCATATGAAGTCATATAAGAAAATGAAGTGTCTATGTTTGACCTCTCACCAGTTTAACTGATAGGTGTAGCAGTGAAGAGTGATATGGATCAGCTGGAACTGCACATTACATTTTTCGTTTAAAACAAAAAATGTATAAAAATCTATACAAATTTTACACAAAATGATTAAACCTGCGATATTTATTTTGGCCAGTAGGGGCAGTAGAAACAAGACATTTTCTTCAATGTTATTTCCTAGCTATTTACAAATCCAGCACACACAACATTACCATTCATTAGCTGCGTTTCTGTTCAGCATTCCTTCTCTTTTAGCTTTGTTTTGCGACTCAAACAACCCCTTAGAAAATTACCTGGCTTTGTAATGGCTAAATACTTCACTGTTTTCACCAACTCTCTAACTTTAGAACTTTTCGCTCCTCCATACTCTATGAGACTGGTGAGAGTGAACCAAAACAGTAAAGTTGAAATCCGGACAGCTGAACAATGATCTGACCCTCCTATAAAGCTCCTTACAGCCAAGGGGAAAGTTTCAACTGCTCCAATCAGAGAAGAGACTGTTCTGCAACTCACAAATAATTAGACTCACATTGTCCTTGGTTTAACCTGTTTCTGGAATATAAACGTAGCAGTTTTAACCACTTAATAGTCTCACTTCAGCTGTGTTTGTGTTAGAATACAACAACAAATCAGCATCCCTCCCTCCACACTGCTTCAGCAGATTAGGAGACACAGGGAGAGAGAGAGAGAGAGCCTGAGCTTGTACACTGTAAAATATGGACACCTTAATATATCATTTAAACTGAGATTAATTCAGTTTGCACATATAATGACTTTTAAAGCAGGTAAACATCATTTCACTTACTCTAACGCGAGACATCCTCATGTGTTTTTAATTCATTTGTTCATCATAGTTCAACAAAATCCTCAAACAAGTTGTACAAGAATAAGATGAAAAATTCTCAACTGTTTTGATGAAGAAGATTTAAAGTCACAGTGTCTGATGAACTGGCTTTTAAAGATGTACTTTTTTTTTTTTTTTGCAGTGTAGGTGGATAGTAAGTGGTTGGCAGTGAGGGATATTGTGGAGATTAACACAGAAGGGGAAGGGGGAGGGACAG
The DNA here is from genome assembly GCA_037833715.1 of Toxotes lorentzi. NCBI lineage: Eukaryota > Metazoa > Chordata > Actinopteri > Toxotidae > Toxotes > Toxotes lorentzi. Next base: position 17,698,583 of record JBBMJY010000010.1, read on the forward strand.
AGAGAGGGAGGGAGTTGTACACAAGGACATCTCGTTAGTCACTAGTGGTGAATTTGTCTGGAGAACATTTGGTTGCAAAACATAATAAAAGCCAAAGAAACAAGAGGGACTGACACTAAACAGGGTGAGTTGTACGCTGGTTTTGATTTGTGCTGTTATTTATTTTGGATTTACAACTATGACGGTGGCCCTTCATTAATTACTACGGTGAAACTGATGTTTTTAACTTGTTTATTCAAGACAAACAGTCGAAAAACTAAAAGGTTTTCAGAGTGGAGAAGGAGAAAAGCAATCGAAGCTTTGCATTTAATAAACTGGTCTTTTTACTTGAAATGAAACTTGACTTGACAAACCAGATCCAACATGTTAATTAGAGAGCTTTATTTAGAGGAGCTTTAGTCAGAGGCTTTCTGTTTCCCCCTGGTTCCAGTCTAAGCCAATGGGCTGCTGCCTGTAGCTTCATGTTTACTGAACAATCTTCTACTGTATCAGTCATCTCATCTTAACTTTCAGCAAGAAACAGAACATGCATATTTCCCTAAATATTGAGCCATCTCTTTAACCTTGGTACAGGAGTTTAAATGTATAATAACAATAACATTAAAGGTTATTTCTATACAGTTGTACCTTTCATGCACAAAATACAGCTCAAGGTGCTTCACAGATAAGGAAAGAAGTGAGCAGACAATTTAAACAGTTAAAATATTAAAATGGATTTTAAGTTATCAACAAATTCCAAAGTTCCCACTGTAACTTTGGAACCTAATGGGAGCTTCTGGTTCAGCTGAGAGCGGTGAGCTTTCAGATCGACAAAATCCCACCTCCAATCTGTCTGTATGGAGATCAGAACAGAGCGCCTTTAAATGGCAAAACAGTGCAAGGCCTGCCTAAGATTTAGCCCAAATTTGCTGACTGAAATTCAGCTAATCACCTATACACAATGCAATCGCATGTAAAAAAGTCTAATTAAGGTAGCAACTAATAATCATTTTCATTATTGATTAATCTGCTCATTACTATCAATTAATTATTTGGTCCATGAAATGTGAAAATAGTGGAAAATGCCAATCACAACGTCCCAGAACCCAACTTGAACTATTGAGATATTAAAATGAACACAATAGAAGAAAACAGTATATACATTTGAGAGTCCATGACCCCTGAATATTAATTTTAAAAAGGCTCACAATTAATCAATTATCAGAATTACTGCCAATTAATTTTCAGCTCTAAATTTTAGCTCTAAACAACTGAACGCATTAAAAATGTCAAAGAATTTTGACTTTATTCAGGCACAGACAGTATTAAGGGAAAAAAGTACCAGCTCTGACTCTGACCTTAAAAATAGAAAAAGATCAGAAAATCTCATTTGTGAGAAACACTGTATTCTAAGCTCATGGTCACAGCGAAGTTTATTTCCCAGTATTTGGACTGTGGAGAGAGACTGTGGGTCTCCTACAGAGAATAGCAGCCTTGCAGAGTGAACACCTTATGATATGGTCTCTTATTTTGATTTCACGCTCTACAGTAGGAGTGATATACTACCTTGTAGATGAAGACCATGAGATGCAGCTGAAAGCTCTGAATCATTACTTAGTGGATCTTTGAGCTTCAAACACATAAACGTTAAAAACGTAAACATACTTTTCTGCAGCTCAGTAAAATGCAGCTGTACATGTTTAGGCCCTTAGGTCTTTCCTTTAGGGTTGGCAGATGACATATATTGACTGTTGCAGTATAAATACTTCTGTTCTCACATGCACAATGTTAATATAAAAGGCTGATGTTTTGTTTTGCTTGCATATGTCTCTTGACAAAACTTCTAGAGAAATGTTTGCCTGTGGCATCAGTTGCTGATCACTTCAACCTGACCAGGTTTCTGACTCACTGATGTAAGTTTCTGGCAGCAGCCCAGCTTAAATCTGCTGTGACCCACATCACAGCTGTGGTCAGGATTCAGATTTTGGGGTGTTCCCAACTTGAGCTAAAATGTCATTACAGGAATAGCAGAATGGACAGAACACACAGAATTCATTTACTTACAGTGCCATCAGTAGATTTAGATATCAGACAGGAATCAAATATTCATTCACTTTTATTCTCATCTGATATGGCTGAGGCCACATCCTGTACAACCTGCAATGAAATGTTCATTTTCATTTGTTTTAAATGTTTTTGACTTGAAAAACTTTATGTACTATATCTCATAGTGTGCGTTTCACAGGAGAGCTTTAATATCTACGGCTATGAAAATATTCTGACGATATTTAATGTCTAATGTTTGGCATTGCAGAGAAAGTGTTGATGCTATTTTTCCCCTACAATATTGCATAAAGACACAAAATACAGCATAAATGAAAAAAAAAACAAACAAAAAACAGAATTATTAAATCACTGAGGACCAGTTCAGTTCAGCATGTCACCTCTAGCACTCACTAATCAACACATTGTATCTCATTTGTTTAATCTGTACACAAACCAAAGTGTAAAAATGAGTGGGTTATATGTCCTGGACTGTTCCTCGGCTCTGAGCAGCCAGGCAGCTGGATTTCTTTTCTTTTTGCCGTTGTGTTTGGACAGAGCCTGGCTGATTCCCTCTGTTTCCAGTGGTAGAGTGACGAGAGAGAGAGAATAATTCAATATTCAGCTTACACTGCAGATATTACAGGAGCACTTCTCAATGCACGACCCACTGATCTTTAACTTTAATCAGTGGATGTGTTGTGAGTGGTATCTACCTATCCTTCTTTCCAGCGCACACACACACACACACACACACACACACACACACACACACACACACACACACACACACACACACACACACA
>JBBMJY010000010.1:17706140-17725461 GCA_037833715.1 Toxotes lorentzi
ACACACACACACACACACACACACACACACACACACACACACACACACACACACACACACACACACACACACCTGAACATGTTATTCTGGAGGACTACACTACCAATACTGTACCTCTTTCATACAGAAAGTGAATGAATATAGAATAGAATAATAGAATGAAATAATAGAGCAATGATGATGCCTATTTAATTTAATCTTAGTCTTACTTTCACACTTTGGGACCCTCTGACTCCACAGTTCACTTTACCTCCCACTCTCCCTCTCCTCTTCCAGCTGATAGTGGGCATCCTCCAGGCTCAGGACCTCCCAGCTATGGACATGGGTGGGACCTCAGACCCCTACGTCAAAGTCTACATGCTTCCAGACAAGAAGAAGAAGTTTGAAACCAAAGTTCAGCGCAAGAACCTGTGTCCAGTTTTCAATGAGACCTTCACCTTTAAGGTCTGCACATCGTTAACTGACATTATGCCAAACCTTAAAAGTTTTGATCATTTTATTAATAGCATTTTCAGATTGATCCCAAAACAGTCTAAAGCACTTAACCTTTTAAAATACTCTCCCTCTCCAGATACCCTATAATGAGTTGGGCGGTCAGACTCTGGTGATGCAGGTGTTTGACTTTGACCGTTTCGGTAAACATGACGTCATCGGTGAGATCAAGATCCCCATGAACAGTATAGACCTTGGACAGCCAATACATGAATGGAAAGATCTGGTTGGAGGAGAGAAAGAGGAGGTACAACCAGTTAAACATATAATGGATCTAACAGTCATTACCAGCATTACCAATATCAAGTAGCCAAAGCACTGGGCAATATGACAACTCATTTCTGTGTATGTTTTGTCCCTGACAGCAAGAGAAACTGGGTGATATCTGTATTTCCCTCCGTTACGTCCCCACGGCCGGTAAGCTAACAGTTAACATCATGGAAGCCAAGAACCTGAAGAAGATGGACGTTGGAGGACTGTCAGGTGACTCATACACTTTCATGAATGCTCGCACTAAAGACTGAGACTGGTCATGGATGGCAGTTATGGTATCTCTGCTGGCTGTTCTGATCTACTGCCTGATATCATGTCTCTCTGTTACAGATCCCTTTGTTAAGGTGGTGCTGCAGCATAATGGAAAGCGACTGAAGAAGAAGAAGACATCAGTCAAACAAAACACTCTGAATCCTTACTTCAATGAGAGCTTTAGCTTCGAGATCCCTTTCTCCCAGATCCAGGTTTGAACACAACAGGGGGCTGAATTGAACTGCTCTTGGAATTAACTTTGTGAAATATTACTTTTTTATTTTATCAGTGTAGTTTATCAGTCACACAAAATTTCTCAGTGTTCATACAGCAGAATTTGGATACATCTTCTTCTAACAGCAACTTCTTCTTCTCTGCTGTTTCCACACACAGAAAGTCCAGGTGCTGATCACCGTGTACGACTATGACAAGCTAGGCAGCAATGACCCCATCGGTAAGTGCTGGATCGGCTACGGCGCCTCAGGTGTTGGGCTGCGCCACTGGTCGGACATGCTGGCCAATCCCAGGCGTCCTGTGGCCCAGTGGCACACGCTGCTGCCTGAGGAGGAGGTGGATGCTGCCCTGAAGGCCCCCATTCGTTAAACACACTCCCACAGACACTCGTGTAAAGCATCATCTGCACAGGATGGGTTTTCTTCCATTTGAACCCAAGCAACCGTAGACTAGTGAATACTGAAAATCTTTAACGTGCTTCAGTTTCACACCAGCATTCATTTTGTAATATTTCAGCATGAAGTCTCTTTATATGACTACATGTGTGCTTTATATTGTATTGAATACACACCATTCACATAGATGCAAATTCATTATGTGCACTTGCAACACACCTGTATTCACTACACCTCCTTCCATGTACATGGTTACATGAAAGGAGCTACACCTCCTTCCATGTAACCAGTGTACTCTTAGTCATGGCTAAGCAGATCCTTTTCCAGCATCAGAATACTCGTCGTATTTATTTTAATACTGTGGTGTGATTGAAGTAAGTGAGATCAGTAGCTGCTGTTTTACTCTATTAGTATTTTCTTAAAAGCTAAAACTCTTACTTTCCTTCCTCTCTTAATGGGTTTGCTGCAAGTTGAATATTTATTCTCAGTTGTCCGTATAAATGGGAGACTCTCAACGAACAGCTATGACCTGTAAGGTGTGGGTCACGTGACCATCAGCTTAGTCAAGCTAGCATGGCCGTAAGTGAGCTAATCTGCAAGCATGTTTAGTATTCGCTACTACTGCTGCTGGTGCAAGCTCCTTTAGTGGTATATTCATAGATTTACTCATCTTTATTTGAAAAAATGGTTGAACTGACACAATTCAGCAGGAACTGATAATGGAAAGTTAAGTCTATTGTCCAAAAATGACAATGGCACTGAGCTGTGATCTGGTATTTCTTGCCAGTTCTAAATATATTATCTTCTTGCGTTGTTTGGATCATGGTATGTTCAAACTAAACAGTGAACAGAGGAGGGAGAATAGGAATGATTAACAGCTTCACAGCATTTTTCACTTTGCTGTCGAGTGTTTTATTGTGTTGTGGGCTTCACTGATTAGTCTTACAGCATAAGTTCACAGTATGCTAGCTTTTGGCTTTCAGTAGGCATGAGACCCTCACCTTCCATGTCAGCCCGTCGAGCCTCTCCCACTTTCACTCGTTCCAAAATGTATCACTCTGAGTGATGTTGGCAGTTTTATCTCAGTTTGCACCTGCACCACTGTCCTGCTTTGTTCCATAAAGCAACTCAGCAGATATCCTGGCCAGACTCAACTAATTTACTCTAGAGAGACATCAGAGAAAAGCTTTCTGTTTGACTGATGCTCATCTGTTGCTGCAGTGTGGGTTTCTTTCTAATAGTTTCTTCCTGTTTACCCTGATAAGCCTCTCATCTTCCAAAAAGTCTAAACTTTTTTTTTTCTATGAAATTTGTTGTATTTAGTCACATGTTTTTACTAATTATTGTTCTGTCTCTCTATGGCTCCTTCTGTGCTTGTGTTTGAATGAGAACAGATCCTGCTTGGAGTGTCTGGTGGGTGTGTATATCGATGTGTGTGTGTGTGTGTGTGTATTGTATATTACATTGTATGATCTCACTTTCGATACATACGTGGAAATAAATAGCTGAATAAATGAAATGTTTCCAAACGACAGATGGCTCGGGGGATGGATGGATGGATGTGCTTGTGCATAATACCCCCATGAGTGAACATGATATCCTTTGATTGCGCACAAGCAGACACTCACTTGTATGATCAGGCAGATGCATTTTTAAGAGTTAAAGATCACAATCTTAAGATAAATCCATTTAAACCATGAAATAATCATGATGTATCATGCTTCAGAGCAGGATTATTCTCTCTAATACAGTCAGTGGTATTAACCCTGTGATCAGGGGAACAGAGCCTTTTGCTGTCATTTTCTGAGGGTAACTAATCCTGCCATTTGTCCCAGTGATCTAATTATGAATATGGAGGCTTTTTTTTTCTGATCAAACTGTCGTCTCAACATGCCGCAAGCAGTGCAGCCTTCACTGCTACATTTGATTTCAGTGAGGCCAGAGTGCACACATGTGTACGTGTGTGTCCTGATTCAATGTGGCGAGCTAAAGGCTGGATTAACAGCGTGTCCTCTTTAGTCCTCGTCAGACACAGTGAGCCAAACATGTGAGGCAGGAATTATAGAGAGGGAGATGGGAAAGAGGGGGGAGAGGTGTACAGGAAACTTATTTACCACAGGCAACCATAAATCTGATAAAAAAGATCTGATAAAAAAATATATTATTTACATTTTTACAAATAAACACCCATTTGTTACCCTCAGTCCAGTTACCTCCATAATTCTTTTTAGTCTTTCACTGATATTGCTGCTATAGCTATATAAAGACAAAGTACCTTCTGCACATGTCACTCAGCAGGTAATATGAAACCGTGCAGCTATCAACATCTGTCCCTGCACGAACACCACCATCACCACCACCAGCACCACCACACAGATCAACACAAACAACGCTAGCATTCAAACTGGAGCTGCAACACAGCCCAGAGGGCTGCAGATTTGATATATAATGTTGGCAGGTTGCCATTTTAATATGTCTGGTTCCAAAACCCAAGCATCGTTCACAGGTTTTAAAAAGAGGTGGTTTTAATGGGAAAACCTTGAAGTAAACAGAGCGTAACTCGTGGGAAGATTTGTTTGTTGTTTTTTATATTATCACCCTTTAAATGGATTACTTGTTAGTAAACAGTTGTATATGTACACATTCAGCATATCCAGAGCAACATTATCATTCCTTTGGAGTTGTGTTTCTGGCCACCTGATGAATGTAAGTCCAATTTTCGCTCCCTCTTTTAGCTCTGTTTTTGGTCTCCACTAACAGCAGAGGGAAAATCTTACTCAACATAATCTTGAATCTCTAAATTAAGGAAAATTCAATGTTCTGTTTCCCTGTAAATGACCACGGTGGCTGCTGCTGAACAAAACTTACACAGTCTTGCCTGAAAAGGCCACTTGTGCCTCCTGCTCATTACATCCTCCCTCAAATTGTCGATGCCTTCATTCTGTCTCTGAGACTCAGCCCCACTGCCTTACCTTTAACTTATAATATGAGGTTAAGGACACTTAAGACTTTTTAGTTATAATTCCTTTTAATGCTTCTCTAGGCTGAATACTTATTGAGCTGAGGAACTTTAATACAAAGAGGGACTATTGTACTGGAGAGAGGAAGAGACTCAGGACTGAAAGCACTCAGGACTACAGAATAAAAGTCAAAGCAGCTGTTATCTACAGTTTGAGTTCCCTGGTATATCACATGATATGTCTAAACCCCAGAACAGGAGGTAAAAATAAATCAGTGACTGCTCTGGTGGTTGTGATTCACAAAATAGATCCGGAAAACAGTGACAAAACCAACACAAAACTGTGTTGAGTGCATACCATTTTATTATCAATACATCTTATCAACACTGAATATCTTTCACACAAACAGGGAAGGTTCTGGCACTAGAAGACCATGGCGAAACCGTGTGTCATTCTTCCATTCACATACTGCTACCCCCTTTTTCCTTATCAAGGTGTCTTTTTTTTCCCCCCTTTACTTCCAGCGACCACCCACCTTCCCTTTGCCATGGCCCTTTTTACTGTAGGAGGAAAGAGAAGGGAAGTAAAGAAGGATGTACGGGTGGAAGCACATAAACAGGACACATGCTGTTTATCATATTTAGTATAAAAGCAACTACTCACAATTTCTGAGCATGCTGGATTCTGTTCAGCAGCACAATGATCTGCAGGAGGCAAACAAGAAGCATTTACAGGTAACAGGGAGAAAATAATCATGAAAGAGATCAGTAAGTATCAGGAAGTACAGTGTATATGATGTATATATATTTCACTCTTATTTTCCTGACCATTTCTGTGAGAAACCACAGTTGTAGTAGTACCTCGTATTTCTGGTGTTTCATGTGCTCCATGAAGTCAAACTTCTCAGACTCCAGCTGGTAGATCCAGTTCCACATCTCCTGGGCCCGTTGCCTTGTGTAAGCACAAAGACGCAAAAAAAAAAAAAAAAGTATGTTTTGTATGTAATTTATGTTTTCTGAAATCCACAGCTCATCTGAAATGATTCCCTCGTTCCTTTTAATGACTCCATATATAATACAAACACAGCAGTTTACTCATTTGTGTGCAATAAAATGAACCAACATACACTTAATTATCATCATAATTGTTTTATGACAGAAGAAGAAACAGCACTGGAACAAGTTTGTTGGCGTGTAGGGGGTTTAACAAAAGGTCAATAGTTAAAGCTCATGCTGAATTGGTTTTTGCAATACAACACAATAAAATATAAATTTAGAAAGTTGTTCAATCACCTCACCTTCAGGTTATTAATATGCATTTTATAGCTGCTGTAATGGTGTAGCATCATTGGTTTGAAAACTCAAACACAACTGAAGGAGACTCACTTGAGTGCATCCTCCCTCAAATTGTCAATGCCTAGGGGCTCCCGTCTCTCAGCCAGAGTCTTCTTCTTGATCTCTCTGCCCGTCAGACGCTTGCCTTTCCTCGACTCGGCCTGGGACAAAACATACACAGTTAACAATCATCCCGCATCATCATCATAACTTCTGGGAATAACAGCTGTTGTGTTGTTGTGTTGTGACCTTGGCCAGGAAGCCTCCAAAGTTTGCTCCCATGCCAGACAGCACTTTCTTCTTCTTGGCGTCATCATCAGCCTTCCTCTTGGCCTCCTCCTCCTCTTTCCTGTGACGCTCCTCCTGTGATAAAGGAGCCAGAGAGCCATGTTTACGTGTTTAATTCTAAGGTAGCTTTTAATACACTTTATAGCTTAATATAAAAATGAATAGAAATAATGGTTTTACGTAGTTTGATATGGCAATTTCTGTGACATATTAAGTCAGTGCATTCTTGAGGTACAACTTAGAAAAACACATAGTTTTTAAATAACTTTAGGTTCAGTCTGTTTATAGCTTAGTTAAAGTGTTCTGTGTAGACTGCGTGATAAATAAGTACATTTGTGTGTGTGTGTGTGTGTGTGTGTATGTGTGTGTGTTACCGCAATCCTATTCTGTCTGTCCTTCTCCTTCTCTGCTCTAACCCTCTGGATCTCAGCTCTCTCTGACCGACGACGCTCCTGACGGAAAGCAAAGTACAGATGCCACAATTTTAATGCAATAAATTATGCAAATATAAATACTATGTAAGTACATTAGCTTAAGTACAGCACTTAAGGAGCTGGCTAAAATCTATGTACTAAATGTGCTGGCCAATATCAGTTTCCACTGATCAGCTGCATGATATCACATTCATATTTCTATGCTGTTTTTAAACATCTGGTTCTTACAATTCGGTCTTTGAGACCAATGAGCTCTTCCTCATCCTTCTTCCTCTGCTCGAAGTGGGCATCAATTAGAGTGTGCAGCTCCAGCAAGTCCTTCTCCATACGCTTTCTGTGGATGTCCTGTTGCAACACAGAACTGAAACTGATTATTTCACCACTGATACATCTGTTGGGTTCTGTGTGTATCCAGAGCTCGTATCTGGATAAGATCTTTTGAAGTTCTGGACCGACAGCCACCAAAAAGTTGACTTCTACTTAACTTTCCCTGGTCAGTGACAGCTAGAAAAACAGAGGCTTACCTCCTCTTATCTATCTATATGCAGGGCTCTCAGATTGTTCACCTTAACTGAACTGACTTTTCAGACTACAACACTGACAGCTGTGGTTTCCTGATGACTAATGATGCCTCTTCAATGGTTAAAAAAAGAAAGAAAGAAAGAAAAGAGACTAATCTGCCCTCCCCCTTTTCATAACTTACATCAAAATCCACCCTCTCTCCCTCAGGAATCTTTGGAGGAGCAAGTTGAGGCACCATAGGCCTGAAGAAAAGAAGGAAGCACATTTTGATGATGGGATTTTAAGAAAACAATTAATGATCAATATAAAATCAGAGGAATGTGACATTTTGGACTGAGAGAAAAGAATAGTGGGACTGAACATACTTGGGTTTGGGGCGCTCCTCCTCTGTTGATGAAAAAAGAGAAAGATGAGCAAACAAAAAAAGATAATAAATGATAATATGAATAAAAATGTTTTCCTTCAAACGTGAAAGAGCAAATGGGAAATCTGAAAGCTGTTAATAAAGCTGTTAATGTGGCTGAAAGCACAGCAAGCATGGGGCTGAGAAAAGAAAAGGCAACATAAAGTAAAGCTATTTTTAATAGTTATGAAAAAATAAGTGCAAAGACATGACGTTTATAACGCCAAAACACCTTCCTTATCAATCCTCTGTTACACTGAACCTTGCATTTACAATTTGACTATATTTCTAGGCCATTCTAAAACATGTTCTAAAACATAAAGGTGATCATAGTATGGAAGGTATGGCTGTTTAATTATTTAGGACACCAGTGACTCCATAAAGGACATTTTGTTTCCTACATGTGTGTTTTGCAAGATTGCTGTTAAACAGTCCTGACTCGATAAGGATTTATAAGAGTAAATCTAATTTTAATATGTTAGATAGTTATTTTGGGGAAGAAATGTTTGCTGAGCTTGAGAAGGAAATCATGGGTTTTACTCTTCAGGGAACCACACTTCCACTGTTTCTCACCTTCCTCCTGGGCATCTTGATCTGACGTACCAGCCACATAAAGACAGAATGAAAGATGGCGTGACGGTAACAGGAATGACACATGGAGTCATTAATGACGGGTGAAAATTAAACATGAGGAAAGCAGGGAAATAGAAAGTGTTAGGGTGAGGGAGCAAGGAAGAAAGGATGGGGTGAGGAATGGGAATACGCAAGAAAGGAAAGAAAGAAAGTTGAAAGGAGAATGAAAGATGTAAAGAATTGAAGGAAGGAAATCAAGAGACGAAAATGGAAAGAATGGGAAAACAAAATGAGAAATTAAAGAGAAAAGAGGAGAAAAGAAGAGAAGAAAGGAAGTGTGGAATGACTGAAAGAAGTCCCAAGTTAACATATGATAATGGGCAGCAAGCTTGAAGAGATAGTTCAGCATTTTGGAAAATACCCTTTTGTGCTTTTTGCTGAGAGTTAGATGAGAAGATTGATGCTACTCTCATGTCATGTCATCATGTCATGATGAACATGAAGCATCCAGTGGCTGGTCACGTTAGCTTAGCACAAAGGCTGGAAATGGAGTAGGCTGGTAAACAGGTGACAAAATCCACTTCCTACAACAGCACCTATAAAAACTAATTAACACAGCTTTAAATGTGCTGGCATCTAGCTAGCGGTTTCCCTGTTTCCAGTCTTGATGCTAAGCTAAGCTAATCGCCTGCTGGCTGTACTGTCATTTTTACTGTACAGACATGAGAGTGGCATCAATATTCTCATATAACTTTCAAAAATGCTTAACTGCTGCTTTAAAACTATCATTTCCCATCATGCAGTGTGAACACTATGCACTAATGTGCACCACCCAGTGTGTCTGTAGGGAAATGTAGTTTTCTGGAACATTTAGCAAACATTTATTATTACATATTGCACATACATAATTTTGAACATGTAATGTTGAGTTTTATTCATTCAAGGATTTCTGTGAGGTTGATGTCATCTTATTGGCAATGTTAAACCTTAATTGGTGAGGGCCAGCCATCTGACAAGCCTGGACACCTTTCAGAATTAAATAGACATTACCAGTCAATAACTTGTAGATATATTTCAAACGGTCGTGTGCTCCATAACATGGTGGAACTTTGCGGCCCGCCTATATTTAAATTCTCAGAGAACATCCTGTAGAAGTAAAACTCACATCATGTATGTGCATGTGTATAATAATGAATGTCAGAATACATACAATGGTTGCAGCTGCAGAAATGAATAAAACATTGTACAACATTTAAAGGCAAAATATGTTAACATGTTCCACAGCAGAGGCTGCATACCACTATGATATGTCTATGATCTTATACAGGTCAGTCAGCACTGGTTTAATTCTCTCCAATGGTTAGATGAGTCAGTTGAGGTTCTCTGATTACTTTTAAGAGCTTAATACTACAGCTACCCCAAACAAACCTACAACTTGTTGTGTGTGGATCACATGTACCTCCTGCCTAGGAGCAGAGCATTGTATCGGTGGTTACTAGTTTTAAAAGAGACACAAAAGTCTGTACAAAAATCTAAAGACAATATTTACAAAGTGTGCACTATCCATAACATGTAGCACAAAATAAAACAAATTTCTAGGTATCCTGTATTTTTTTGTTTGACAGCCATTAGTACAATAGTACAACAGAATGTACAACAACAATAACAGATCTAAAAGCCAGAATGATTAATTTTCTGGGCCACTTAGTGGCAGAAGAACATCTTGAAAATATTAGCAACATTAGCGTTCAGATACAGTCATGTTTTTATCCGCCTGTAGAATGTTAGTCCAATATTCACCCTCCTTTTAGCTCTGTTTTGGTCTCCACCAACTGCTGAGGGAGGTTCTTGGCTCTTTACCTGCTAAATCACTCCACTATGTAATCATAATAATAATAATAATACATTTTATTTATAGTGCACTTTTCATTTAAAAGCAAATCTCAAAGTCCTACAAGGTTAAAAGAGCATAATATCACAAACGAGCATAATAAAATATAAAAACATCAGCAGGCATAACAACATAAATTTACCAGCTGATCACTAACTTTGTCTGCTATTTGCTGTGTGTACCTTCCACATTACACAGTCATTTGATACACTGCTGATATAGAACCACTGATTACTGCAGCTTTAAATAACAATTTCTAGCTCATGATATTTTGTATTTAATAAACATATTTAATTTTAGAATCAAACATGTTGACTGAAGCGGACAAGATCAGAAAAATATCATATTTGATTTCTTACACCTTTAGCAGGCAATGACAAATGCAGCATGTTTACAATACTGACAAAGACATGATCAAAATGTGCTTGGATATGACATATGACTTTTATCCTTACATATGGAAAAGTACTGTACGAGTAATGGCGTTGTAATTCACCACTTAGATTCAGTATTAAAATACAATGCAGCTGAAAGATTTATCAGATTTTTTTCTGAATATAGCAGTTGAGGTGTGATTCTTAGGTACAAAGAAAATTCTTCTTCCTCTGTTTGTCTTCTTCTCTTTAACAAATAAATAAAGACATACAGTGGGGTCCAAAAGTCTGAGACCACGTTCCTATTCACTTGAATATGTCTTTATTTATACATATCTGGATACAAGTTTCACCTGCATTAGGTTTTCAGGATACGATAAATGGTCTAAAAATGTGACTCATGAAGTCCTTACCTTGGTACTCTTGCTGCTCTGATAAGCCGGGACCAGCAGTGTCAGCCAAAGGAAAGCCAGGATAGAGGGGGGGGTGATAGAGAGGTGATGGTGTTAGTACAGTGTCACCCATATCTCACACAGTTACGAAGAAGGAGAGAGGGAATGACTGCTGGGTTCTATGAGACCTTTTTCAGACAACAAGGAAGATAGTTTTATCATGACTGCAACACCTTTAGTCACTCTCACTGTTCACATTTTTTTAAACACCCAAACACAGTATGACAGAGCATGTTTTATCCACAGACTTGTGATACAAGAGGCGGCGGTCCTGCATGTGTGCTCTGCCTTCTGGAAGTCCTCCTGACCTTACCTCCTCCATCCTCCTCCACCTCCTCAGTCTCTTCCTGCTGCTCAGTCTCGTCCTGCTGCTCTTCCTCAGCCTCTGGGAGAAAAGAGACCAAGAGAAATGAATATAGGTTCATAGAAATCTTCATAAATGTTCTTTATTATGTCTTGTGTATTGTCATGTGAGAAATATAGACACATCTGACTGCGCTTACCCTCCACCTGCTCCCTGGAGAGACAAGGAAAGGGAATACAAAAACATTGTTTATCAGTTAACGTCACCCTTGATTCATTTACACTGGAATGATCAGATGACGTGATGTTAAACAGAGATGGATGCTGCTCTACTCACTCGTATTCCTCTTCTATATCTGACATGGCTGCAACAAAGAGAAACACATGACAATCTAATCAGGAAGATGATGAATGGAGAGGTAGAATCCAGCACATCTATCCTAAGTACAATGGTCAGATCAAAAAAAATATGGCAAGTTAAACTTTATAGGGTGAAGCTCTTCTTTAGTGCCATTAATTCTTAGACCCACTACTGACAAGGCAACTCGTAGTCTTTAAGCTTCCTGGGACTTAAGATTTTCTATAGACATTTTGGTCCACCATGTTCAGATTTCTAGACAGACACAGGATTAATTGACATGGATTTTGCCACAGTCACTCATGCTGCCTTCAGGGTGAAGTGAAACAGCTTTAGGCATCCGTTATAACTGACCATCCATAGTTCAAAAATTTAAATTCGTCCAGTTCTTCATGACCAAATACTTGCAAATGACATTCTGGACTGATTCCCATCAGCCTCTGCTGTAATTAGTGCTAATTAGCAAATCTTTGGCATGTTAACATACTAAACTAGGATGGTGAAAGATATTAGCAGCCTGGATTAAAAACATTTTTGATCATATTAGGTGGTTTTTAAAGTAATGAGCAACCAATGTGATATAAGTGCAGACTTGAAGGGGTGGCTCTCTGTAAGTACATGAGTGAGTCATCATCAGTAAATCGCAGGTGACCACAGTCTCTATTCTCCTGTGATTAATCACTTTGGAGATAGAAAAACACACACACAAGCACAGAGAGACACAGTGAGATGCTTTTTGCTATAAATTGTCTCTCTGAGCTGCCATTGTCCTGACATAAAACCACACACAGACAGACATACACAGTGGGTGTGCGCTGACAACTTCTTGGCAAGGGGCACGGGGAGATTGATGGTGTGTCAACAGGTGAGAATGTGACAAGGGTTAAACGCAGAAGGACCTGGGCAGATAAAGTTTCTCTCACTTTCTAGTTTCCCCCACATGTCTCTCTCTCTCTACCTTAGTCCTCACTCACTGTTTTTCCCTCTGTACAGGTCTTTCCGACAAACTAAACGGGATGGCTTACTCTGAAACACTGTATGGGTGAACAAGATTACCGTAGTACTGAAAGTCTGTATGTAACTGTAAGCTATTTAGATTGTACAGTGTAAGTCTATTGAAACTTAACGCCTCTAAGAACAACTCTTAAGTAGTTTCACAGTTTGACATGTTAACTGAGCAACTAACAAATGACTGACTGACCTTGACACGGGTCAAAGGTCTTGAAACGTGTTTGTTTGCCATTATTCAAAACCTCAAACAGTGAAAAAAAGTTGCTTGTTTCTGTCAAAATCTGATTGTAAAACAACAGAAAATTCATCAATCATCCCCTTTTCATTCTGTTATCCCTCAACACACCATCGAGCTCTCCCATCTTCTCCTCCACACTATCTATCTTTCTCTCATCAGGAGGAATTTATAATGACCCTGTGACCGTGTGGTTGAATTTATAGAGGCGGTAACTGTCGTTGAAAGCTCTGCTCTATCTCTCCTGTCTGTTGTTGTGCCCACTGCTGTGCCAGACTCAACAGCTTGGCATAGTTGGTCACCATAAGTCCTTTCAATGGGAAATCAGTGAGGCTCCAATCCTCCATGCACTGTTAGCTGTCACAGTTCCTGACTTTCATTTCATAATTGTTTACCTGTTCTGGATCCTAAATTTCTTTTCATGATCAAGCTGGATGATAGATTCTTGCCGAGAGTTTAATCAAAATTGATACCACTCTCATGTTTGATTGGTAAATGTAAAGTTTCAGACAGTAGCCTATTAACTTAACTTAGCACAAGCAATGGAAACAAGGGGAAACAGCCTGATGCTCCAGAAAGTTACTAAGCTCGTGTAGCATAGTGTAGCATTAGCAGCTAAACACCCTCATGAGTTGGTAGCGACCAAAAACAGAGCTGAAAGAGATTAAATATTGGACTTATTGACCTGTGACAAAACTCCATAAATGCTAATGTTGCTCCGTAACTTAAGACCTATGATGGCTTTAGAGTGAGAGGGTGGCAAGAAATGACAGATGGATGAATGAGAGGTGCACATTTCGTGGTGGGGTGGGGTTGAACCGGGGGATTTAGGAGAAGAGTCAAGTTCCAGCAGGCAACAGACATTGGCCTTAGCAGGGTTAATTTTAGTCAAGGACAATATATGTGAGTGTGTTTGTGAAGTAAAGGAGAATGAGCGTGCTACAACACCTCATTACTATTAAAGAAAGTCCACTGTAGTCTATTTATAGATCTAAGACCCTTTTGAACAACAGTCCAGCTGCAGTAAAACTCCATCAAACGAAAAGCTGGGTTGTATTTATTTGTCTGGACTTTATTAAAAACAAGCTAACAGTATAGTAGCAAGCCAGATTAGTAAATTAAACTGTTACTCTGAACTTGGTTTAAGTTGTGTACTGTCTTTTTAATCACTTTTTAATCTGGGAAAATAGTGGTTATGTTGTTTGACATGAATATCACTTATGAACAGGCACAGCAAGTGGCCGGTGAAAATGTGACACTGATAAGGATTCAAACGAGGAGACTCGCTAACCAGACGACAACCAGAAAAGTTAACACTGACCTGAACTTGCCATCGTAAATGTACCACACACAACACACACTCTCACATTACCAACTGTGTATGAAGACAACTGTTTAATACCCTCCATTTTCCTCAGAGTTTTCTCAGGACACTGGTTTAATACAGCTAAAGGTTTTGAATAGAACAGAATAGAATAGAATAGAATAGAATAGAATAGCCTTTATTGTCACTGAACAATGTCCAATGAAATTATGGTGGCACTTCCCTCTAAGGTGCTTGCCTGTAATAAATAGTGTTCAGAGACTATAACGATACTAAAGAACAAATACAGTGGGTGGTTTTCTGGATTGATTATGTTAAAGGTAACCATTGATTTGAATCAGAATGAAATTCACTTGCTGAGGCTTGACTCTTACTTGAGATAATTAACTTTGTTTGCTACAGTATTTCAAGCAATGGAGGTTTTTTTTTTGTTTTTTAAAGCAAGTCTTCCTCTGTGGTGCATTCAGGGATGCTCAGACACCCAAGATTTAAGTCTGCTGCTGAGAAGATGTACTGACAATTTATGGATTTTTTTTCCTTAAAGTTCACTTAGATTCGGTTGAATTTTGAAGTTATTTTACATTGAAAAAATTAAGTACTGTCAAAAATGAATACATAATACCAATGAAGATTGATACCATGCTGAAATGAAGTGAAAGCAGTGGCTGACTAGAAAAAAAATTATACATTAATCTCAAAGTTGGTTATATTTCATTTTACTGTAATCCTATGACAGTATAGGCTAGAAAGGATATATTAAAGAACATACCTGTATGAAGGTGTGGTATCACCAGTCACAAGAGACAGACAGAGGGACAGAGACAGGAAAGAGAATGCTATTGTAAAGAAACAGAGGGAGTTTTATACTGAGAAGTGGAGGGGCAGTGTGTGTGTGTGTGTGTGTGTGTGTGTGGGTGGGTGGTGTCCGAATGACTATGTGTGTATGCATGTTGTGAGAATTACTGAGTGTCCAAGTATACAATACAAGAATAACTGTGAGTCCATGTGCACAAATGTGCAGTTTTCTGTGTGTATGTGTATGTGTGTGTGTGGTCAGGGCTGGGGGCCACAGGCGGATTAAGAGGAGGCAGAAAGATGAGCACCTCACAGGATTAGGGAGAACAGAGGGATGACCTCACTGGACAAATGGAGTGGTGCCACAGGGCAGGTGTAGAGGGGGATGACAAAATGAAGAGGGAGGGTGTGATGGATGGAGGGAGAAGGCTGTCAGAGAAGGACTGGAGGGGGAGAACAGGCAGTTTGTGAAAAGACAATGGTTATTTTTCTTTGGGTAATCAAAGTTGACACTACAGATCCTTTCAGAGAGGTGTTACAAGGTAAAAACTAAACCAAGTTCAGGCTTTTTAAACTCACCGTGAGCTTAATCTCTTTCTTGCTGAGAGTTAGAGGATTGACTGATTGCAGAGTGGTATCAATCTTCTCATTTAAATTTTTTTTTTTTTGCAAAAGTAACAAAATCCATGGTTTCTGTATTGATTAAACACATTTTAGTGAGCTTGAGAGGTGCTTGTAGACAGATGTTGTTAGCTTTGGAGGCCAGGCCAGCTGTTTCCACAGTTTAGAGTTTTTGTGCTAAAGTAAGCAAACTGGCTGCTGATGGTAGCTTCATATTTCTATCATTATATCATTTTCTATCACCAAGACAGTAAATGTATATTTCATTTACTTTATAAAACAGCTGCCTGCTGGACTCTGACAGCAGTAGGAGTGAACCAGAGCAGTTACACTGTGAGGCCATTAAAGCAGAGAAATAAGATCGAAGATACTGAGCAGGGCTGAGGTGAGGGGAGCTGCAGATTTGAGTTATAATTCTGTGTGGATACATCACTGTGAATGCCTCCTCTGGTAGAGGGGGATTTCATGATTAAGACCTGTTTTGGAAAAACTAGTCATTGCCGCTGTAAACAGACAAATTGTTCACATGATTTGTGCGGGATTTTTTTTTGCCTTTTAAACTTCTTCACGCACCCACTTCATTACATAATAGCCACGGAAAAATGTGACAACAGAGCCATTCAAACGGATGAGGACGCTCATGCCACAGCAGGAAAAGAGATAAGAGGTAGGGGGAAGAGTGACAGACAAAGGACTGCTCTGAGTAAGTTTTGGGAATTTAAGGTATGCTGTGATATGTAATGAGCTTGTCATCCAATTTATATTGAAGCCAAATTATCAGAGTATTTACTACAAATTTTCTCAACATGTGGTGTTGAATGCTTAATTGTTTTTTTTGTTTTTTTTTAATAAACTGGGCATATTTCATTTTAAACATCTTTAAAAGTTGTCTAAAACAGATTACATAAGTGCAGATTTCAAAATACCATACACTTAGCTTGGCAGACACTTCTAATGCTACCCGACAAATGCCTCTTTCAAACATTCATTCCATCAGTCTGTATACACACCGCCCACAAACATGTTCCTGCATGAAGAAAAATATGCTACAGACTTTAGGACCTGCTGCTGCTATAATCTACTCAGAGATCTGGTGAATGGGGATTTAAGACATGAATCAAACAAAAGTGAGATCTGACTTCATAGAAAAACTCTTTTATTAGCTCAGCATC
The DNA here is from genome assembly GCA_037833715.1 of Toxotes lorentzi. Taxonomy (NCBI): domain Eukaryota; kingdom Metazoa; phylum Chordata; class Actinopteri; family Toxotidae; genus Toxotes; species Toxotes lorentzi. The sequence goes on from JBBMJY010000010.1 coordinate 17,722,837, forward strand.
GTTTTTTTTTATTTTATTTTAACAAAAATAAATAAATTGGCTGGACATAACTTCTCCAGTTTCATGAGGACACCACGGGCATAGTGACTGAAAGGATCTGAGAAAAATAAAAACAAAGTGTACAGTATGTTAAGAGACATATTGTGTAATGTGTTTGTTCTGCATATACAGTGCGTACATTTATTAGACCACCACCCAATGTAAGGTTTATGCCACAGCTGCCCAAAATTAATTACTAAAATCATTTTTTATGCTTCTGTAATGGTTAATACACCAGCATGTAGAAGCTCTTTAACCGAAATGATATTTTTAATGCTAAAATAGAATTATTATTTTTATCCAAGAATTTTCAAATTTACTGTTTTACCAAAAAAACTGAAAAAATAGTAAAGCACATAATTCTTTCTTGATTAGGATGTCAACTTATAGTGCTTTACTTGCATTCCTGAAAAGAAAAATTAGTATTAGTGGTTGTTACGCTTGACTTTTCTTTTTTTTCCTGTTATTATGTGTGAGAAGGACTATTTAGTTGTTTCTGTTTGTTATTTGCCAAATAAAAAACAATAAAATTTTTTAGTTTTAAACAAGTTTTTGAAAGATTTCTAAAACATTTATGTTTTCTGACAGGTGGTCTAATACATTTGTCAATCACTGTACATGTTACGTGTTTATATACATGGTTGCCATCATTCTCACAGCTTGTGACTGTTTCTGTGCAGTATATACTTTATGCACATGTGTGTTTGGTACCTCAGTGCTTTTGTTGTACTGTGCCACGCTGTTCTCTTGATCGATGAGGAAGGGGTGGAAGATGTCGAGGTGGAAGAGCGAGGGCCGGGCTGTCAACACCAGCCGGTCTTCTCCAACGTCCAGAACCAGAGAGCGAGATGATGGCTGCACAGGAGACAAACAGAACAGATTCTACAACACTAAGCTTCTGACTGCGTCTGCACTTGTACAGATGATATGATTTCATGAGGTAACATCTCATTACATAGTATGACGTGCAGCCTCTGTGACTACATCTTGATGCAGATCAGTGCAGCGTGGGCTGGCTATGAGAAACCTTCACCTAAACTGAAAGCATGTGCCAAATCACCTGAAATGTTACGGTATATATATCCACCATTAGACCAATGAGTGAGGTCAAATGGATCAGATTTACATTTGAGGCAAATGATGGGAGAGGATGAAACGGGGCAGATGAGAGGAGAAGGGAAGAGATGAGTATTTTAGGTAGTATAGAATGTGTGTGTGTAGTCAATGTCTCACCACCCCGGGTAGCTTTATTTCTGCAATGAGGTACTCAGGGTCACCAGCAGGAGGCTCCACAAGCAAAGTGAATTCTGGTCTGGAGAAAGTGAGAGTGGACCAGAGTGGACAAACAAGAAATGAGAAAGGAAAAACAAGCGGACAGAGATAAAGTGAGAAAAGACATAACTGTGGGAGCCTAGTTTCTCCGGCTATACACACAAATCATGACAGGAAGCTTAGAAGAGATTTACCGTCTTACTGTAGCAGTGGTGATTTCCCTGTAAGAAGTAGAAGGAAGCAGGAAATTTTAAAACCTGATCCAAATCTTAAACTTAATGGAAAATGACCCTTATCTTAAATGAACACTATGGATGATCACTGACAGTGGTCCACTCTAATCTCCATGTTGTTCTTGCCTTCTTGGCTGGCTCTGCACTCTTATACAGGAGGGATATACAGTAAGCTGCCATAAAATTAAGTGTTTTCTAAGTATTGTTTTCATATTTGAAGTTTACTCTGTCTTTGAGACAAAACTTATATACTCAGATGTCAGGGTAAAACTTTACTTTGAATTCCATTTTAAGCTTTTATTAGGATATTAATATTTAATAAATGGTGTGAAACTCACAACAAAGTGCTTTTAAGCAGACATGTGGAAATTTGTAAATGTTTGTTGATGTACTTTGTTTGTCGGCAACTCCTTTTAAGACACTTTACACTATTAGAATAATGTTTTCCCGTAACCCTGCAGCAGGCTTGAATGGTGATCTTTTGATAATGACTTGCGTGGGACCCACTGAGGCTGCAGCTCTTGGATCACTGGCCTGCTCTTTGTCCGAATGTTTTGCTCGCTAACAGAACCCAGGAACTTTCTGTTCTTCAGTACCTTCCAGTCTGCACAAAAAACAACAAAAAAAGAAAAACCAAAAATCAACAGTCACTATCAATCTGAGAAAATAAAATCTCTCTCTCTCTCTCATCACCCATTGTGTGTACTTCTTTGTGAGGACATGATGAAATAATGTATTCCCTAGATCCTAGCTTTAACCATAAAACAAAGTCTTAATACTAAAACAGCAATCTGAAAAGTGAGAAACGCACACACACACATACCTCTGCTTAGCTCTATGTTGTATTTGTTCTCCAAACCCTCTAAAGACACCAGAATAACAAACTGCTGGAACAAGGGATCCTTCTACAAGAGAAAAACATATTTCATAATGTTACTTATATTAATGTGATGGCATTCGACTGTTTTCAGTCAGCGCCAGCTTTTGTATCTGGTGGTGGATCATGGAGGTTTCAAAGGCAGGCTTATAACAATACCACTGGCATTGAGAAATCTCCGACCCATTTGGAGGAAACTACAGT